>RJWM01032551.1:0-21390 GCA_004363535.1 Dasyprocta punctata | reverse complement strand
TACCTTGTGCCTTTATATGTTGGAAGTGCTTAACCTGGTTTTCATTTGTACAGGGGGTTACAGTTAAGAGTTTGCCATAGATCTCGGAAGAGATTTGGGACTTGGACATTTCAGCAATGCTGAAACTGGTAGGACTTTGGCAACTCTTAGAGATGGACTAAATGTCTTTTGTAGTAAGAATGTACATGAGTCCTTGGGGTCCAGGGGTGCAATGTATAGGATATGCTATGTACCCCCAAGTCCTCATACTTTTGATGGGGCTGAGTCTGATGCTTGTGATCAGTTTGTTGTCTAGCACCAGGACTAATGACATGACTGCTACACCCGCCCAGGGGTGGAGCTGAGATACAGTATAAGGGAAGGCGGGTCTTCCTCTTGCTTGCTTCCCGGCTTCCGCCCTCTCTCTCGCCAGTGCGGATTGCGGCTTGCAGCTTGCAGCCGCCATGAACTATAGCCCCGTCATCCCATGATGCCTTGGAGCCCACTTTATGGACTGAAACTCCCGAGAAACTGTAAGAATAAACCTTTCCTTCCCTAACTTTGGGCATCAGGTATTTTGTCTCGGCAACGAGCGAAAAGTAACCAAGACAATGAGCAAGGCCAGCCTGAACTACATAGTGTGACCCTGCCTTGAAAAATATAGGGCCAGGAATTTGGCTTAGTGGCTTAAGTGCTTGCCTGGCAGGTGTGAGGTTTTGAGTTCAATCCCTGGTACCGAAAAAAAAAAAAAATGTGGGGTGGGGTATCTAAATAGCTGCAGCATGTTTATGCACTTGTTTGTGATTTACATACATTTAAGGTAACCTAAGGGATGCTAACATTGAGAAAGGCAAATTGTCCAATTAGAATGCAGCATTTGAGCACAAGTCCTTTGGTCTCTCACTTAACATCCTCAAATCTGAAGGCAGTGACAGGGTCTACATTCTTTCTCCTCCTAGCAGGTGTCTGGTGTCTAGCTGGTGCTCAGTAAGTATTTGTTGAATGAATGAATGAGCAAATGTGGAAATGAAACTTGATTTTTAGAGATATATCCACATGAGAAAACCAAGTTCAAAAAATGACTTCAAAGCTCTGCTGTGTTTCATGTCATGAGTCCTGCTCAGGAAAGGCAGGAAGCAGTCCTGCTGACACTCTAGGCTACGGAGTGAGTCCCCACCCGTCAGTTAGCAAACTTAGAGTACCTAGGATGAAACCAATGCAGGAAGCCTTAACAATGAATTATTTACATTTAAAATTGTAAGAGTTTTTTTGGTGAAGTCCACATCTTTGTCTGAACTTGAAAGTTCAGAAGTTTTGATCCCACTGGCTGCTGCTCCTGTCTGTCAATGATTGTCAGGGGTTAAGTAGAAGCTGCCAACCTTGGATGGACTTCTACTCTTGGTTTTGCACAATCCCCAGCACTGCTTACTGTGCCCAAATACTGCACTGCATGTTTGTAAGTGCAGAATTTACTACCTTCCTGCCTCTCTTCCTTTCTTTCTTTCTTTCCTTCTTTCTTCCTTCCATCCTTCCTTCCTTCCTTTCTTCCTCTTTCTTTCTTTCTTTCTTTCTTCCTTCCTTCCTTCCTTCCTTCCTTCATTCCTTCCTTTTCTTTCTTTGTTTCTTTGTTTCTTTCTTCCTTCTTCCTTCCTTCCTTCCTTCCTTTTCTTGCTTTCTTGCTTTCTTGATAGATTATCTCTAGGTAACCCAGTCTAGCTTCAAACACCTGGTATCAGATAATTCTGTTTCAGTGTCCTTAGTTGTTGGAAACACACAGTGCACCTGTATATGCTTTGGAATTTTTTTTTTTGTACTACAGATGAAAGGGAAATGAAGTAATTCTTACTCTTATTTAATTGAAAACTAATAAACAAAGGTTAGACCAAGAGGACCAGGCATTTCCAGAAAATGGGAGATTTCCTGTTTCTTTGCAAACCTCAATCATATGGCTGTTGGTTTAATAATCTAGGACCCTTGTCCTTGAGAAAATTCTCCGGTGTGGGTCACACATTTATGTATCCTCCTGACCTTGTAGGGGTTTCATCCTAGGTACTCTAAGTTTGCTAACGGATGGATATGGACTCACTATGTAGTCCAGAGAGTCCGCAGGACTGCTTCCTGCCTTCCCTGAGCACTGATGATGGAGTGGCCTCAAGGTCACATCAAGGTCAGTGCTGTACCTTTCTTGTTCTTGTTGATCTTTTATGAATGTATGAGTTGCCAAAAGTTTCTTTCTGGAAACTTTGTTTCCTTTAGATTAGTTTTTCAATGATCATTTGGCCACAGGACAAATTTAGAACTATGGCTGTGTGGCTTGTTGAGCTTGGTCCAGTGGATACGTCCTCTGTCTCAGCTCTGCAGTTTCCAGTGAAATTAGATTATTTGGGCTGGAGCCTTTATTTTGCAATATTTACTGATGAGTATTAAACACGAAAATAAAATTAAAGTTGTGTGAAAGATTAAAGCTCTTCTGCGCTGAGAGACATCTGCTTATTGCTTTCAGTATAAATGTGCTCTAGCTCAATAGGCGAAATGCAAAACAAATTTAAATAAGTGAAATGACTCAGTGCCAGACGAAGCCTTGATGCCCTTGAGAGAACGTCAGTCTTGGCCATCAATAGCTGGAAGAGCTGTGTTTGGAGAACAGGATGTACCCTGTTTCCAGGGAGGCTGCTGATTCGTGTGCTTGGATTTCTGCCTTGCACGGATTTAGTATCACGTACCCCATCTTTCTTATACTCACATATTCAACGTGCACCAGTGAGCACTGCCCCGTTCCGGGCTCTGTACGAGGCATAGAGGACAGCTGGGTGTGCAGGTCATGCCTGGTCCCTCTGGTCTGGCAAGGACACTTGATCTGGGCTCTGCCAACTGGAGCCAACACTCAAACTTAACTCCAATATGCGGAGCATTCCTGTTCTCATCTGTGCTGTTTCATTTTTTATTACTTCTTCTCTCTTCTTTCTATTCCTTTCTTTAGTAAATTGAATTTGGGGCCAACATCGAAATGTTCAGTGGCTTCAGTGTAAATCCTGAATGTAGCCTTGTGATTTAGCTGAAAGTTTCCATGTTGCTTAAACCAGATTTAGGAAGAGAGAGGCTCACTGCCTTTTGGTGGGTGTTGCTTGTGTTCTGTACAGAAGAACCTGGAATAAAGCAGTTTAAACAGAAAGAGAACTGACTGTCAGAATGCACACACATACACATGCACACCAGCACCCTATTGCTCAGAGAATGTGGAGGGACCAGGAGGGGGTGTGTGGTTTAAGAATTCGACAGAGGTCATCACAAAGACAATACAACTGAGAATTCCCATCACTCCCTCCAACCTGGGGGCCACAGATGAGCCAGAGTTCTGTCCTGGAGCTCTAGGCAGCAGAAGGGTCCAAGGGAGGTCCACAGAGTTATGCTGAGTAGGTGGCTATGCTATAGTGAAATGTTGGGTGCAAGACAGTCCCTGTAAATCAGGGAGACAGGCATCTATCAAAGCTCATGCAGATCCATGACCTGAGAGCTAAGCCACTGGCCTGTCCCAAGACTCCATCTCAGAATAGTAAGAGAGGAATCAGAGTGCACTCACCACAAGGAAATGGTGGCAGTCTGAGGCCAGGGATACGCTAATTACCCGGGTTTGGTCACCATCCAGTATACGCATGGCTCAGAGCATCATGTTGTGCTCCATGAAGAGGCATAAACATATGAGTCAGTCAAAGGCAAATCTATGGAAATAAAATCCAAGTGCCACTTCCTCTCCCCACAACTCCTAAAAACAAGGTCAGATACCCTCTGTCTTAGAGACTTTTCTCCATCTCCTGGGATCTCATTCTAGGAAACATCAGTTACAGCTAACAGATACTTTTTAAATATTTCTCATATTTTCACAATTTTCCTTTTGCTTCAAGGAGAACGGTAAAAGAGATTTGTATGTGTACAACAATAGTAAGCATAATTTAGTTAGAAATTTCCCCAACAGGAAAGGATCAGCTGTGTAGATATTAACAATGACCTTGGTTGACCTTGAGGGAAAAACTTGCTTTCACCCAGGCTGTAATGGGGAGGAACTGTACTTGAGACTCTTGCATATTTAAGACATGGAGCACTTTGGAGGTAAGATGAGATTGTTTTGCTTTTCACTAGCTTAAAGCATGAAGCAAATGATCTACAAAGAATAAAAGGGCTATTTTGTCTATTATGTTTTAAATACTCAAGCCTTTTGAAACCTAATAAGGCAGGTGATAAACCGAGTTTGGTGCATTTTCTTTGTAAAAATTTTGAAGGAATTTTGGTTAGAGACATTTGTGCTTGTTGTAATCCATAAACTACTTACTTAAAAAGATCCCAACTCAGAAGTAAATTATCACAGAATATCACAGAGTGTCACTGCATACACTGAACACTGTGTCTTTTTTGGAGTTTAATAAGCTGAATTTATGCATATGGAATTTATTCTCTTAACGGTATGTAGATTTTTCTGTCAAGGTGGAAGTGTCTGCTTTACAAGGTAGAATGTGTCCGTCCACTCTGCAGCACCTGCCTTTCAGCCTGCATCTCCCTGGACATTAGTCAAGGCAGCATCGACCGTAGGAGCAGGTAGATCCCAGAATCGCAAGGGTTTTTTCCACAGACGCTTATTTCTCTGAGTCTATCTAGCTGTGGGGAAAGGAGAAGTGGAACCATGGCTCTTCTCCCAGGACACCCCATTCTGCAGTCTTGCAGGCATTAGCCACAGCTTCTGCAGGTGGGAGATAGTGTGGAGGGGGCACAGATGAATCAGGGTGAAGATCTTATGATCCATCCCTGTGGTGACAGCATGACTTTCCCAGCATCAGACCCCACTCACAAGGCCCCCTGTCCAGTCCTGAAGGTGGAAAGTACAGTCCAGCTTGCATCAGAGAAAAGGTGGGCAGATTCTTAGGCACACGTTGATTTTTGCCACGCCACTCCTTGGATAGGTTCTTAGCATTCTGTATTTGCACTGGATGGTCTGACATAGCATAGATAAAAACAACCAATATCTCCCTACTCTTTTTACAAAAAGGGCATTGTGATGGGAGGCCCCAAGTCTACGTCAAGTTTGGTGATTTCCTAGGGAGACTCAGCATATGGTCTTAGTCCTAGGTATGATTCATTACAGCACAAGAACACAAAGCAAATTCAGCAAAGGAAAATGTGCATGCATAAAATACAGAGGAATCCAGCTGAAGGCTTCCAAGAATCTTCTTTCCTATCAGCTACCCAAGACTCTCTCCATTCCTCCAACTTCGAAGGGTGATGTGTCCACCAGGAGATTTCATTAGACACAGAGCATCCAGGACTTCTCTTTAGAATGATCGTGCACAAACCTTCTGCCCGGTGGCTACCAATGTGCAGCCTCCAAAAGGAGAGCAGCTGCTCCTGATGAGCCATGTTCTTTGGACACTGTAGACCCAGGAAACTGCTCTCACCCACGCTGGCGATGGAGGTAACGTCCCCATATCCAACTTCCCAGACGCCCACCCAGGGTGCCTTCTCTGAGGAGAGGAGATGCAGGTAACTTTGGTATTCCAAATGAGGAAAATTGACAGTGATCAGCTGGGCTATTTGTTCTTCCAAAAGTGAAAGCATAGCAAACTTTTGGGGGCCAGTGGGAGGAGCCTCCCAGAATCATTGGGGTCTTCTTACCTGGTGATTTTGGGAATTCTTTCTGATAATCATCCCCAGAATCTCAGAGACTTATCCCTCCTCCCTTCTAACAACTTTCTCTGAGTTTCAACAATAAACCCATTCTTGCTTTCATTTTAGTGTTGTTTTCTGTACTTAGAATGCTGAATCACACAGCCTCCTCATTTCAAGATAAAACAGAAACAGAAGCTCTAAGTCACAAACATTTTAATACAAGAAACCACAGCCTAAGAACATTTGACCATGTCACACCTGCCACTATGACCATGTGCTTTGCCACTCACATATTTAAATGCTAAGGTTTTATGTGCCTACTCCCCAAAGTGATTGTAAACTTCATGTACTGCACACTTGTGTAAATGAATAAAAACATAAACATTTGAGACCTAGCTTCTCTTGAAAACTTGAGGTATCTGGTAATTTTGTGAAAGGCAATGAAGTTCTTCTGATAATAGATATAAAAGAATTAATAAGGGCACTCAGTTATTCATCATGGAATAATTACTCTAGCTAATTAATTTGGCAGTTATTCAGTGCGTGCTATATTTCCCAGGCCTTGGACCAGCAAACAGGGTCTACCAAGGTGGTCAAAGTAACGAGTGCTCCTTTTCCATGTGTGAGTCTACTGGGGATTTCACCTGGTGACAGCACTAAAAGCTCCTGAAGAGCATATTCTGGATCAGTCATACTTGTAAGTCTTTGCATATGTGTCACTTAACCTCACAAATCCTAACAGGCAGGCAGTATTATTACACCGGAAGCACAGAGTTCAGGAAGCTCCCCAGAAGCTTGCAGGGAGACGCACGGTAATTCTGACTCCAGAGCTGGTGGTCCGTGCCACCCTCCCTCTGCATTTGTAACCAAAGATGCTCAAACCCTGCTTGCCCCCAATTCTCAGCAGGACTGGTGGGGTTAAAATCAACAGGTGCCTGGTTAGGAGATTGCATGTCACTGGTCTGCTGTGCAGCGTGGTGTCTGGCTTGCAAGCGAGCTCAGTGATCCTGATACACAGGTGGGTTCCGGGAACATCGCACCATCCCCTGCCCTTTGCTTCTGTTTTAACTGCAAGGCAGTGACGTTCCCACAGGCCTACTCCAAGTCCCTTCCTGGACATTCTCCCCATAGTACAAACAGAGCACCCCTTAGCCATCTCCACTTCCTCAGGTGGAAACCCATGCTCTGCGGTACCTTGTGCATCACGAACAATTGAGACGAGGTAAGAGGTGCAGCTTGGCGGGGTGATTCCTCATGGACATATTCTGCCTCCTGATGCAAGTACAGGTTTCACATCATTGCAGTGGTGCTAGGGTGCACCAAAGAGTTCTCCAGTCAGGGAGCCCTGGCCCTCAATGCCCAGGAGGGTTCCCGCATGGCTGAGTGGCAGGTGAGCTGGAACACTTCTATGTCATCAGGGGCAGAAGCTCCATTGGAGGCCGGGTGAGTAGCTTCCAATGCTGTGCATTCCTCCTGGTGGATTTTCTTGAAGCTCTGGTTTTATGGGGGCACAGCAGTCATATATGTTTGGCATAAGATGATGATTTGGTATTTGTATACACTGTGCCATATGTACACAGAAAGAGGCTGCCCTCAGGGAAAGAGACAGTAACTGAAAGCTAAGGACGATGCAGCACAAGATGGACACATGAGGATCACCCTATGCCTGTGGCCTGGCTCCTGCCCTTTGGGAGGGCCCTGCATTCAGACATCAAATATTATGAGATGTCTGGTTAAGCAGAGGGCTCTGCTTCACCCTGGTGCCTCATTCTGCCCTTCAAAAAGGACAGTGTCTCATTTGAGGAAAGCCTTCGACACTGACTAAACTCTCACTTTCCCAGAGTATTGAGTTCACATACATACTCGACCTTTGGAAAAACTTGGCCTCCGAAGATGAGCTTATTGGATGTAAAATCATTTATGCCATGCAAAATTCATTAGAGTCATGAAGCTTGACAGTATAATCACCCGCCAGAGGTAATAATTAAGTCACCTTGTGTATTTACACTGAGCATTTCATATGTTTAAAATCACTTTCTATGCATTATGTCATTTGCTGGAACATGAAGGAAAGAAGCCTCTCTGTCCATCATGATGACCCCTAGTTGTACGACCACACCACTGTGATGCTGTTTTCCTGGCCCTCCTGATTCCCTGGTCTGCTTGTCACCAGGGCGAGATAAGCAGCAAGGATATAACGTCCTCCACTTGGAGCCACTTGGAGCTGAGGGAAGGGATGTGCAGAGAGGTCCAGCTTGCTCAGGTGGAGAATACTGTCAGGACTCCTGACCCACGCCAATGCCACCCACCAGCCTGTGCCACCACATGTATACCTCCGACCCCCACACTGCAAGCACAAGGTCTGCTTCACTTCCTGTGTCTTCCCTGCTCTCCCCATCTGGCTGAAGATGTGACAAAGGGGATATAGTGGTTCTGGAAGAGTGACTATGGGATTTGCTATTTTAAGTTCAAATCCTCCCTCCTCTACACACAATGTTGGGGAAAGCATGGGTTTCCTCTCTTGTACCAGCTGGCTGTGGAGATCATAACCAGCACAAAGCACTGTATGCAGGATCAAAACAGAGTCAGAAGGAGATAAATCCAACAACTTGCCATATTCCCCACAGTTGAAAAATGGACAAAATTGCAAAGTTCCTGAGTAGTCAATCTGCAAGAGGCAAAGGGCAAATTCAAAAGGGTACATTATAAAAGTTCAAGTTTGCCAGTTGTGGTGCCCATGCCTATAATCTCAGTACTCAGGGGACTGAAGCATGAGGATCACTGTGAATTTGAAACCAGCCTAGGCTACAAAGTGAGTTCAAAGCCAGCCTTATCTGCATAGTGAAACTCTGCTTCAAAAAGACAAAAAAATTCCACTTTAATAACAATGGATAGAAAACATATGAAACTGGAGAATCTGCCATGACTGGGAGGATCCAACAAGAAGCCAACCAGCCAGCCTCTCTGGTAAGCTGTGTAAGCCACATGGCTTCCAGGAAGAGAAAAGTCAGCACCTCCCAACAATTCACCATGCTGGGACTGGGGGGATCCAACAAGAAGCCAACTGGCCAGCCTTTCTGGTAAACCATGCAAGGTGCACAGCTTCCAGGAAGGGAAAAGTCAGCACCTTCCATGAGCCTCTTGGGCACAGGCTGAGAATCAAGTTCCCCACCACCACCATAAACAACCCATTGGTTTGGAGGACAGGCTGAGTTAAAGTACATGAAGCAACTAAATGCTTGTACTGTTTTTGTTGATTTTGTAAGCCTGGGGCCAGTGGTCTGAGCATCTGTTGGGAGGATGACAGTATGCAATATAGCAAATATGGGGGATTTCCTTCTATCGTCTCTTTAAAATTCAATGTTGTTCTCATTGTTTTGCTTTATTCAGTATTCTGTTTTGATTGGTTTTGTTCTCTTTTGTTTTTGGTTTGATTTTTTTATACCTGAGGCAATGGACAACTATTGTGAAGATAACAAGATATACTGTAATAGTTACTATTGTTTTCCTAGTATCCTGCTTTGAAGTTCTGTACCACTTTTGTTGCTTTGTTTTGATTGACTTTGTTCTGTTTTGTTTTGTTGGATTTTACTATCTTTAAAATAAAAAAAAAGAAAACATATGAAACCAATAATTAGCCATCAATTTATGCAAACCATATAGTCAGTAGTTTCACAAAAAGTGAAAGTGAGTTTCAACTCTTTCAGTTGATAGTTTTCTGGAGAGAATCTTGAAAGGTAGTATACTTAAAATGGAGCATGTCCTAAACCAAGTGATTTTGTTGATTTTGAATTATGTTACAAAAATAGAGGTACATTTAAATATGTGTGGAGTGGTTGACTGACATATTTTTAGTAACCACAAAATACAAATGTTGAAATCATATAAATGTCTAAAGGAAAGATAAAATAACTGATTATTATGCAATTGTTAAAAACACAGCATGGTATATGGAAAATGGATGCCACTACCACAATCACTAGAAGTGTAACAATTTGTCTTATAATCTGTCTCTCTCTCTCTCTCTCACTTTCTTTTCCTCTTTTTCTTTGACCCTGATAAGTTCGCTGTTCCTACAGTTATTATTATAACTGCATCTTTACATTCCATTGCTTATTTTAAGAAGAATCTAATAAAGCTGATTCACTTATGTCTCCTTGCCAATCCCAGAAACATGTCTGAGTCTACCTATAAGGAAGGCTGGAAAGTGAAGTTTACACCCTGAAGACACTTTGTCTCTTGCCAAATTCCTGTATTTTCCTTTTGAAGTTGAAGCAGAAGAAGGGAGATGGTGCCTGTCACAGGTTGCTGTTTTCATTACTTTTCTTTATCATTGAATGCTACAGTTTTTTGGAATGTTTTGAGACCCTTGTATTTAAATCAGTCATTTAATCTAATTATAGTTTTCAGACAGCCAAAACAAAAAAAAACTTTTATGTGTAAGAATAGTCAGTCAAATATCTTGTCATTCAAAATTTTACTAGTCAGCCATTTGCAGATTGGGGTTAGAGAGAACAATGGCTGCAGCAGCAAATAAGCCCAGTCTGTGTCCCAGCACCATGCACGGGCTGCAACTGGACTGGGAACAGCCAGACCCCAGTCCCTTCTGGTGCATGGGCTGGCAAACAAGAAGTACCAATCCTTCCCCTCCCCCAGTAAGTGACCGGCTTATCCAGAGAAACACAGGCTGTGATGATAGCTATGGAGGTGAAATGCAATTGGATGCTTTCGTGTTTCACTAGAGTCAGTGGTCTGATCATAGGTTCAGAGGATATCGCTAAGCAATATGTCATCTAGGGGGAGTCTCTCCTTCTAAGAGTTGCAACCATTGTTGATTCCTTATGGCCTTGTTCTGAGGTCCTATATCATTTCAATTGTTTTGTTGGGTTGGGTTTTGTTCTCTTTTGTTCTGTTTGATTATGTTAAATCTGAGAGCAGGAGAAGCCATTTCAAGGATAGCAAGATATATTATGGTAGCAATTTTGGATTTACTATTGGCTTGTTTTGAAGTCCTTCATTGCATTCATTGTTTTGTTTTTATTGTTTCTACTTTATGCTATTCTGTTTGATTTTTACTATGCCTGAAGTTATATGCTGACATTTTAAAGACATCAAAAGACATTATGGCAACTACTGTTGATTTTATAATGTTTTGAAGTCCTGTATCTCTTACACTGGTTTGTTTTGATTGGTTTAATTCTGTTATATCCTATTTAAAATAAGAAAAAATTTACAAATCAGATTTTGAAATCCTCTGATCCATTGCCCATTATTTCTGTGTGAATTTTAAATCATGCTTCCTTTATAATTCTTGAGCCCTTAATGCATTATTTGTGTCACCTCTTACATCACTGCAGTACATTCTCTCCCTGCTCACCAAAGTCTACTCTTCCCTCTCGAGCACACGTGATTGCCTTCCCTCATTGCCCCCATGTCACAAGAAACACAATATTTTCTCACCCATGAAACATCCACAGGTCTCAGTGTGATGTCCCTGAGCTGAAGCTGGTGACAGATCTGCCTTCTCAATCACCAGTCTATCACACCCATTGGCTGATGGCACAAAGAAACCCTAAGGACAGGATGGAACCGCAGATGGCAGGAGGGTGGGTCCCAGTCTCTGTGAGCAGCCAGCCCCCGGCCTGCCCTGGGCAGTGCTGTGCTCAGAAACAGGCTTCACTGCATCTCCCCCAGACAGCAGAGCCTGTGGGCCAGGGGAGCCCGAGCGCTTTCTGACGTCAGTACCCCAAATGGTGCTGTTATTAGGGATCCCACTGATACCAGTGACAGTGAACAGAGGGTGATCTGGACAGGACAGGGAACCCAAGAGCTGTACCCTTTGCATGGCAAAACACTAAAATAAATGTTGGGTCAGCTCCCAATAATGAAAAATGCAGAAATTTCTCATAATGTGCAGATGTCTGGTGTATCTTTGTGGTTGGTAGAATTCTAGTGCCTGTGACTTTCACTCCTGATATCCATTGATTAGTTAGTTCACCATAATATAAACAGACGTTCCTGGATTGCCAGGTGGGATGCCTCTTACCAGAATCCAATTCTGAAGTTCACTTTCAGCTGCTTGCTACACTTCCTGTACCATCTTTCTCGCTCACTCATAGGTCATGTACAATTATAACCAAGTCATCCCATCAGCTCTGCAACTGATCACAGTACTGAATCCTTGGACACACACCATCAGCCCAAGGCCAAAGGAAGACTAAGTCAGACTCTTCGGGTCTGTCTTCCAGTCAGGGAATCCCAGAATATAGTGGGAACTACTAGATAGTAGGAATAAAATCCCCTCCCAAGTTAATATAAATCTAAAGTGAATTCAGTCCAGATCTGCAGGCAGCCCATACTGTCACTCACAGAGGATCCCCTGTATGACAATGGAGCTGATACAGCAGAGGGAAAAGCAGGGGCACAGAGCTAGAGAAATGACATCACCCAAGACCCTGGATACAGCTGTGTCTGCCACTGAACCTTCAACAGAGGGTAGCCAGGGAAGCTGCAAACAGTCCCTTTTGGTTTAAATCAGGTACAGGCTTTTGCCACTTGTAAAAGGAATTGAGTTGACTAATAGATGCCAAAGGAATTTACATATTAGTTATCTTAATCTAAAAATAAGGAGACATTGGAATATAATGTCTAAAGACAGAAAGGAAGGGAAGAAGGAAAAAATAAGAGGCATCAGGAATGATATTTAGGCTTTAGCTGAATATTCAACCTAAGGAACAGAAGGAATAAGAGCTGGCAGTGTGACAATCTCCACAACCATGCGCTCTGCCCAAGGGAAGCTCCTGAAACAAAATACACCACGTTGGAGCCGATGGTGTCCCATGGGTGCTGTGTAAAGAAGCCTCCTCCTTCAGAAATCCCATTATTATTTCAGAAAGTAATTTTAGCTGAGATGCGAATTACTTGGATCAGTGGATTTTGATAAACAAGCTTGTTCTAATGTGATACACCAGAAAATCCATTTCTAAAGACAATTAAAAGTAATTGTTTTTCATGCATCAAGAGTCTTCTGTAGAGGCTTCATTCAGGATCCAGGTGGAAGATATTTACAACTCCAGCATGGATGATCCACTCCATGCACTTGGATTCCTAAATCTGAGTTCTTTGTGACCACACAGAGCAAAATTAAATGAAAACCTCTGGGTTGGCAGCAAAGCAAAACTTCTTGTAAAAAACTTTTAAAAATAGTTTCTGCTTCCCTTGCTTTTGAAAGTGACAATGTGAAGTTATACAGGTTTGGAGAAGAGGAGAATAAAAAGGAATAAAGTCCGGATTTACAAGTTTGAGGATTTTGGACCCTTTTCGGAAGACAAGCAAAAGAAGGATGCAGGATTCTCTTGCAGATGACTTGATTAGGAACCCGCATGTGTCACCCTGGGGCAGCATTCCAGAGCCAGAAGAGCTTACAGGTGGCAGACATAACAGTCTGGGGCTTCACGACTCACAGTTCACTACTCTTCCATGTATTGCTAGCTGCATCCATACTGTACAGGAAAAATCTTTGCCCAGTTGCGCCTGCTTTTTACACATACGTATTCTTTTTCTATCACTGCATAACAAAGGACCTCGCACTCCACTGCCAAAACTCCCATTCTCTTATCTCACAATTATGCCAGGCCCTCAGATCTGGTGGATCATCAGTTCTCTACGTATGATCTTGTACTCTAAATATCATGAATTCATGTTGTCTACAAAAAATCATCTTAGAGAAAAATAGACCACTTAAGTAGTGATTCTAGACAGTGTTTGATATACAAAATTGTGTATCTGTAGCTATCATTTCACTGAATATGCATATACACTGAAACACTAAAATCTTAAAATGACTACACAAATGTGCAGCATGCCTAGGGAAGAAACAGCTCATCTGATCATGACAATTCAGATGCTGCTTCATCTTTACATCTTTTCTTTTATTTGTGGTCTAGATTAATGAAAAATTTTACTGCAAAAGAATGAAAAAATATGCTCCTATAAGATGATGGATTTTGGTAGGATTCACAGGATTTGTGCTAATTATTTCCCTGAAGGGATTAGAGCTTTATTTTGACTAATTTAAAAACAAAGTATTCCAGGTGAGACACGTCTCACTTTTATCCTGTACCTCCTCTTCTATTCTTCCCTTCCTTCCCCTATACTTTGGTGTTGTTTTCTTACCAAAAGAATGTAAAAGAATAACAGTGTTGATTTTATTCAGCTAACTGATCCTTGTGTATTAACAAGCAGCCATCATTTCCAATGTTTACCATAATATTTAGGTAACTTGAGGTGACAGGCTGTTATTTCACTCTGTGTATGTCCCTCTGCTGATATCCATTATCTGAAATCTCTTTTCTTAAGAATTATTATTTTTCCTCTCCTGAAAACTGAAAACGTTTGGAGATTCTCAGGGTGATGACTATATACTTCCCCAAAGAAAATATATTTAAGAGAGTGCTTGATAATGAAGAGGAGCTAAGGAAATCTCACGAAGGAAGCTAACTGCCACGCATCCGAGGATATGAGTGAGTGTGGGCAGGCCAGCTGCGGGTGACATCAGACCTCTGCCTTCCACACATCCTCATTCCCTGATGACTGAGATGTAGGCCAGAAACCTGCATATTGGGCTAGAATTTGTACCTTTCCTATGGCTCCTTGGAGTATCACAAAGACAGATGTCAGCCCAGCTCACTTTTCGGAAAATGAAATAATATTGAACATATTGCAACAGTGGGCCTCTGATGACTGCACGGCTATTTATAGCTTCTAATTTCAGAACTTTTTGGTCTGGATGACAATGGCAGCATTCAGCACACCCTAGACTATCGGTTTGTCCCAGGCCACAACTTTGAGACTAATAAAGGTTCTGCTCCAGGAATGACATTTAGTAAAATTGATTCTCACGTGGAATCTTATGAAAGGTTCTGAGGAGCCTTCAGCTAGAAACCTACTCCTGGCCTGGGCCCTGAGTTCCTAGGCATGTACTCTGAACTGTCCCTGGATCCTTTGCGCTGTCTAAATGACAGAAAGAATGCCTGTCCCTCTGTCCTCCATATGATGGTTCCACTTAAGCTTCACAGCCAGGTGTGGACGGGTCTAAATTACAGCCTTGGTCTCCTACACCCTACCATCCTTGATGGGTGAGATTTTTTTGGATCTCTCTCTCTCTCTTTTTTTCCTTTCTTTTCTGAAGTCACTGATCATGTCAGATGGAGAATACATTGTGCTATTTAAATTGGGTTGCTGTGAGATCAAAAAGCAAGAATCTGTCAGGTGATGTAGGATCACAAAGCTTTTGTTTCCAGGAATACTAAAATCAAGTGACTGTATATATCAAAAGTATATTCCTTTGAGTACTAATACTTCGTCAAAATTGTTTCTTAGGATTCTCCCACAGCAGATTGCTTTTTCTTATAATAGTAATGTAGAGAGACTACACGTGTGTGATGGGAACCAGTCCACATCTACTGGGTATTCTTTTGTGGCCAGTGTGGAGCAGATGTACTGATCATTCAAGAGGGCTCTGGGTCTCAGTCTTTGTGTCTCCTTTTTAAGAACCAAACAGACAAGGTCTTTCGTGTCTTGCTCTTTTGTTTTATTTTTATTGACAAATAATGATTTTACATATTTATGGGGTACAATATGATCTTTTGGTATATGTATGCATTACAGACTGATTAAAACAAGCCGATCAATGTATCCATCACCCATGCTTATTTTGGGACTGGTTACCAGAGGCATGGGGTGACGAGGGAAAGGAAGATGTCAGTCAAAGGGCACAAAGGTTTAGTTGGACCAGAGGAATAACTCTGAGACATGGTGTACATCATAATGAATATCACTGAAAATACTGCCATGTGAATTTTCTCTTTGAGTTGTATTGCCTTGGTTGTCTGCTGTCTCTTACCACTTCTCAGTGATCTTTTGCTTAGGTTTTGGTTTACTTTTCCAGCATCTGGGCACAGAGCTTCTTTGTCTCATGTGAATCCTTTTTGTCTGGGAAATCAGATGACTTCTTGACCATAGCTTCTTGAAACAAGAAATCTTGCCCATCTTGTTCAGTGGTGAGATGTTCTTAATTCATCAATAAGCTTTTGTTATTGATCCAACTGTGCAGCATCATGAGATTGTTTCCAAGAAGCCAAATGGGTTTCCTTTAAATAAAGCGCATGAGTTGGCCTTTTAAGGCATACATTCTGACCCTAAATGGGATTTAAGAAGCTTTAAAGTTATCTCTTCCATGTACTATTTGCTTTATCTTAGGTAGTACTCCTTAGAGATCATTTTAACCTTATCTTATCTCCAACTGTGAGTGTAATCTCTTTTTCTAATAGAGATTCCCTTCAGTTTCACCTGTCATCTCGGGTGCACGTCATGGACACTTTTACCTTGTCACACAGCTTCCCACTTCTCTTGGGAAAGTCCTCTCCGTGAGATTGTATACATACAATCTTCAGCCTCCACGCAGCGATGACTCGGTTCACGAACACTTCTGTTCCTGAGCAATTCAGCTCACGAACAGAAGCGTTCAGGATTCCGCATTTAGTGATAAACACCAGCCAGGCCATTTTCTCAGTGCTGACATGAATGCACTCATCTCCCTCAGAATTGTGGACAAAATTTACTTTGTGAGCTGAGGTACCATTGCATTCAAGAGATTCCTCACGTAGCTGCTTTACATGCCTGTGTTTCAACTTGTCAGACTCAGAAAACAAGGCCAGAAAGTCTTGTTTTTCTGAGTTGTTTGTTTTTACAGCACTTGATATCAGTAAACATCCTCATTCCTAAAACTTTTGGTGTAATATCACTATGGTATGATTTATTGTGTCTTATTTGCAGCTAGTTACATCAATCCAAATTTTTCCAAACAGACAGAGCATTTTCCTTTTCTTCTTGGTAACTGACTGGAAGTGTTGAAGTGGACGAAATACAAGAATCTGAGTTAAGGCTTCATCATTTACACTCTGAAAATGTCCTTTCTCAGGACAAATATATTCTGTTTAAAACAAGGCCCTACAGATATGGGAAAGTTTGGGGGTTGAAAATTGGCATTAAATCTAGCTGATTACTGACACATATAGCTGAAAGCCTGAGCTACAAATAAATAATAAATAAATAAACAGGTAAATAAGAATCATGCCATTCCATTCAAGATGCTGAGGTTTGGGAATAAAGAATACAGACCTGTGGAATTTTCATCCTTCCCTTTTCATTTGCAAAGTGTAATGAAAAAAATGATGAATACATAAATGACATTTGTTACTGTAAAATACATATTGCCATGAATCCCCCTCAGAATAGTCCCCTTCACCTCAAACACATCTGTCTCATTATTATGACCACTTTCTGGAGTAGTTCTGGAAATTCTTTTTCATGAGCATCTTTGGGAGGTAGCAACACAAACACAGTGAATGCAGCTAGCAAGAGTCATCCAAGAAAAGCAGGCTCATACAAACGTGTACCTTAGTCAGTGGATACGGCACTGTGAAACTTCTGGCTTTTCCCCAAAGTCATCATGTAGAGCAAACATTTTAAATAGATTCAGGACATCTAGGCAACTACAACATGGCAACTAAAGACTCGCTGGGGAGGGGACTTCAGAACTGCTTCAGAAAGTGGCGAGAATAATGGGGTAAGTGTGGTTGAGGCGAGGGAGAGTACTGTGAAGGGCAGGCGTGGCTTTGTGTCTGATAAACCTGTAGGAATCTAATCACTCACTGTGATTTATGATCACACTTCATATAGTCACTTAACACCAAATCAGCAGTCCTTCCAAAGGAATAGGCCAGGTCACCACTTACTCATTTTTAAGAAGTGTCTACACAGCTTCCTGTTCCCCTGAGTTCAGCTGATAATTGAAGTTTTTCTATATCTACAAGAAATCTCTATGGAGCTTCAGTGTATCCATGCCCACAGGATGGCTTGCTTTATGAAACGCCGCATATTGTCTGATAAGCGTTATAGTCTTAGGTTCTTTGCCATCCTGGAACTCAACCTCCCACCTTCCAGGGGCAGGATGAAGCTTAACATGCAAACCTGGCCCTTTAGAAAAGTTAAAGATCCCTTGTTCTGCGGTGTAGATTATCTTTTATAACTTTAACATCTTCCCCTTTCCTTTTATAATTCTAGTACTATTACATAAAAGTTTTACTATACTTATGGACTGCTCATTGATGCATTGCTTTCAAAGTATTTCCGCTGCTCTCCTATGACTGGAATTGTTTCAAACAATTAAATACTTCATGAACAACGGAAACAATCATGAGATTTAGCTTATGCAAAAATGAGTCTGACTGGATGAAAAAAGATCGAGCAAGGAATCTCTTAAAAGGCTTGAGAATGGGACATCACAGTAACACTCGAACATTTTAACAGCCACTTGAGGTGTTCTCCAGTTCCATCCTTGGTTCTCGTCCTGAGGCTCTGCGGTTCCAGGTCTATGTTCCTCTGGATGCCACGGGAGATCAGGCTGTGGCAGTGTCCCCTGGAGGAAGGCAGGTTGGTCCTCCACCTGCGTGCACAGGTGACCGGGACTCACTCATTCAGGATCTGTCCAAGGCAGAGCCTGAGCCAGCAGCTCAGAAGCAGACTGATTTGGAGGTGGCCCCAAGGAACGGAAATGGGCAGAGGGAGGTAGGGAGACAGTGGAGGGAACAAGGGTCAGAAGGCTGTGTACTGTGATGGCTGCCAGCGTGAGCACCCCCAGTCTCAGCCATGCTGGGAGATTTCTGTGTTAGGCACGCTCATGACAATGTCCCCATTCAGGATGGGGGCCTGCAGCACTCGCCCGCAGAATTGTGCTTCTACTCAAAAGCGTTCACGACTTGTGGTCGGTGGAATCACCCTCTCCCCCATCAGGAGGTCCGCATCCTAAATCTCTGGAATTTATAATACCTGACTTTATTTGGCAAAAAGGATTCTGCAGGTGTGATTTGTGTTTAGAACCTGGAGATAAGAAGACCTGGGATTCCCAAGTGGGACCAATCTCACCATATAAATCCTTGAAAGTGGAGAAACTTTCCAGAGGGGAGACAGAGGAAGATGTGGTTATGGGAGGGGACAGAGGACAGAAGAAGAGGGCAGCAATCTTGGGAAGGTGGAAGAGGCAAGGACGATCGCTTTCCCCAGAGCCCCTGAACCGGAACCACAGCCCTGCTGACTCCTGATGCTGACCCAGGACAGCGGCAGTGAGACTCCTCCCTACAGAACTGTGCTCTCTCTCTCCTGAGATGATGTTGAGTTCAAATAGCAAGGAACACCCTCCTGCTCTGTTTCAGAAAGATTAGTGGGGAGGCATGTGTCGCTCTTTCCACACAGAGAAGCTGGTGGCAAAAAAGCCATCAAAAGCAGATGGACAGAGATCTACTCCACGCAGCAGCAGTGCAATGAGGACACAGCCTTCAGGGGACCCCTGGACACAGCTGTGAAGCTCTGTGCTGTTGGGCTCGGAAACCCCTGCTGGCAAAGTCCCAGAGCAGAGGGAGCCATCGTCAGAGTCCCGATCCCAGCTGTCCGTTTACTCATTGATCTCCACACAGTCACTCACTCGCAGGCTCATACATTTAGTAGACTCTATTTTCATTAGAAACAAGCCTGTGCCCCTCTTAGAAACATTAACCATGTCAAATGAATAGAATATCGACCATGGCAGCTTTCAAAAGTGGTGCTTAGTCTGGAAGCCATCAGCAGGTTCAGCAACTGCTGCCTGGTGGTGATGATGCTCATGTGTTTGTTTCAATGCAGATACTGTTCCCGACGCCTGAGGAATTGATTGGGAATTTAGCCAAATTTCTTCCTAACAGGAAAAGGGATCACAGCAGCACAGATCATAATTGTTTGATTCAGGAGTTCCCTGGTTAAACTCTTCTCTGTCTCCTAGAATGGAGCTTTCAAGTAGCCAAATAACGATGTTTCTGAATAAACAATGCCCTACCTATCGACCTTTCATTCTCTAGAGAGGAATACTGGTTTTAGTGCTACATTTTTTTAACAAAGAAGAACTTGTGACAGCTCCTGAAGCTTAACTAATTTGCTCCCTTTTGAGTTCAGGAGACAGTGCAACATTTTTCAAGATATTTCCATGTACTAGAGGGGAAGTAGTGGGTCCCAAGTAGGGTGGAGTGTAGGTTTTCTCTCCACTGTGAACACATCCTGGTTATCGATACGCACTGTGCCATTGCTCAGTAAATAACCTCTCAGGTTATAAAGGAAGGACTGAAGTCAATAGACTCCCATTCATTCCAAAGGTCCCATTAGAAATTTATGGCATTAAAAATTCCCAGTGCTTTCAATTTACCTACCCGAACACCTGAACCATATTTTAGCTTCTGACAGAAAAAAGTTTTTCTAGGTCACAAACCACCAATACTCATAAAGTTTAAACTAACATCTTTTTGCTGAAATAAGCAATGGGAATTCTCCCTAGCAGTGTGGCTCTTCAGAAAAAAACATGCTATTGTTTTTTTTAACACTGCCTTTATTCCCTTAAAATATCCGTATGAGCATTGCTGGCAAACCCTGACCCAAGAACACCTGTTTGTAGAATGAAATATGTGTGTTCCTGTGTGTATTTGTATGTCACGCACACTCATATGTGGTTAGCAAACTGCCATTTTACAAAATCAAATACCTGTCACATTTGAAGGAAGAAATAATTCTGAATTATGGAGCATTTGCAAGAAGAAATATGAAATCAGCTCCTGGGCCTGTTTCCAAACTTGGAATGAATTTATGACAAACTGGATATTGACCAATGATTTATAAAGTCTGCTAAATTTGTCAGCATAGCCTCAGAACGAGGATTTGTTAGGTCAAATAAATTAGGTTGTAATGTTCTTTTATTAAAGTTTAAAATGCATGAGGTCTAGTAATTGTAAGTTGAAATCTGAAATCTCTCCTTTATGGGTGCTCTTACTTCCTACTGTGAATGATATATTTAAACCCTTGTGCCAAGAAACACACCGAGCTGCTAAGTTAAACAGATTACAGGATATGCTTAGTGCTGGATTCAGGGTGGTGAACATCTCAAGGGGAGAGAAACAAAAGGTGCCCCACACATCTTCAACCGTACCTCGAATATTTTATTCCTAAGCTGTTATGCAATGCATGGGTCGGCTATGTTATTCCTACATTTTGAATAGGATTTTATATGGAAGAAATTCATAGTTCAACAAAGAAATGAGGAGATAAACTCATGAAGAGTTGCTGGGTCACCATTGTGAACTACATATACTCCATAGTAACTGCATATCTTGCAGGCACAAAACACCTTCGATGCAGGAGGCTGTGTGTCAGAGAGTTTCCTGGGAGGCAGTGATGTCAGAGAGAGTTTCCTGGGAGGCAGTGATGTGCAGTGTGTTAAAGTTCTCTTCTCCCTGAGCCAGCAAGTGACACTTTCCTTTTTGGGTAAACCGGGAGTGAGTTGGATGCTAATCTATTTGCCATTCCTTCACGATGAAACCTTGGGACAGGTGTGCAGATGCAAGCTGTTCATGAGAAAAGTGTCCTGGGAAATGTTTGGGAAGAGGGGCCTGAAGCAGCAAAGGGCAAGAAGTCAACAAAAATTGCTCTATTTTTTTAAAAAAATTTTGAAATAAAATCTATAGATCGCAAACAACATTTATCCTTGTAAAGTACTCAAATTAGAATGAATCACAGATCTAGATATAAAAACGGAAACACACAACTGCTGAAAGGTAACAGGGAAAACACTGGATACAGGAACCGTGTGGATTTATCTAATTAATGGAGCTGCACCGC
>RJWM01032550.1:5424-21489 GCA_004363535.1 Dasyprocta punctata | reverse complement strand
ATCTGGCTATTACAAATTGGGTTGCTATAAACATGGGTGCACAGATATCACTGTGGTATGATGTTTTTAATTCTTCTGGGAAAATGCCCAGAAGAGGGATAGCTGGGTTGAAGGGGATCTCCAATCCTAACTTCTTGAGGAATCTCCACACTGACTTCCACAGTGGCTGCACCAGTCTACACTCCCACCAACAGTGAAGAGTTCCTTTTTCCCCACAGCCCCTCCAGCATTTGTTGTTGGTTGATTTTTTAATCTTGGCCATTCTTTCTGGGGTGAGATGGAATCTCAGCGTTGTTTTAATTTGCATTTCCCGAATGACCATTGATGTTGAACATTTTTTCATAGAAAAATCTTTTAAAAATAAAATAAAATGCATATTTGCAATGAATACAATTAAAAAAGTCTGGCTCTATCACTGCTACTTACTAGTTGTGTGACCTCAGACAAATCCTTTCTTATTTGTGAACCTGTTTCCTTATCTAAAAAGAAAATTGTAGGTACTTTCCAGATCTAAGACCCTCTGTAGCTACAAAACTATCATTGAAATGACTAATTAGAAAACATGAAATGTTCTTAAAGCAACTAGGACATAATACAGTGAATCCTAATACCAGACAGCTTTATTTTACTCTTTCCATAGAAACAACCATTAAAAAATGAATCTGTCAATCCCTGGTAT
This sequence comes from Dasyprocta punctata, assembly GCA_004363535.1. Taxonomy (NCBI): domain Eukaryota; kingdom Metazoa; phylum Chordata; class Mammalia; order Rodentia; family Dasyproctidae; genus Dasyprocta; species Dasyprocta punctata. The sequence continues at coordinate 20,810 of RJWM01032550.1, read as the reverse complement.
TGGTTAAAATATAAAACTACAAGTCTTCAACAGCCCCCAGTAAAACATACATGCATACCACTGTGGCTCGTGTACTTCTCTCCCAGACTGTAGGGCACCATGTGATGTGCTTTTGGCCAATGGAATATTGGAAAATACATGCAAACAGATACTTGCTAAAAATTTGAACTTGGGGCCTCACTCCCTTAGAGATACCAAACTCCAAAGCAGCCCAGAATGAAAGGCCGCATGAAGAGAGGCCCAATCATCTCAGCTAAACTACCAACTGCACAGAGACACAAGGGAGACCTCAGACAACATCACCAACTTATAGAATAGAAAGAAATGATAAAACAGATGCTTTAAGTCATTAACACTCTGAAACAGAATAGAATGGCAAGGAATATATGTCCAGACTAAAATTATCTTCATATTCAAGGTGCCACAAGAATTTGCTACTTGCCAATGCCTTACATAAAATGTAATACATATAAGCCAAACAGATGCATCACTGCAGACTAGGTATATACCAGTAATAAACTAGTATTCTCATTTAGTTAACATTATTCACAATTCTGTCAAAAGGAAGCTTTATACAGAACAGTGGGCCAACTACATTAAATAGAAATGTCTGGTCCAAATGAATTACCCAAAGTGTACATCCTGGTGTTCAACTTCTACTGGATACTATGTTGACATTTCCTGGAATTTCTCCTGAGAGACAAGCTCTGCTGCTCTAGATAGTAAAGGGAATACTTAATTCTAGGAGACATGAAGGAAAAACTTAAGTTTCAGGAAACATTATTTCTGCTTCTAACAGACCCAGAGTAGAGAAAGGGACCGGAAATAACCAAGTAAAATTTAACTAGTCTAAATATTTATAGAATATTTTATTCAACAAATCAATATTGAGTCCTATTACATACATACTAGATACTACGTTAGGTCATGCCCTCAAAAAGTGAACTGTGGAATACAGCTTCTATGTAATAAGTCCTCAAGAAATTATGATAAATCTTACATAGAGCAATAAATGAACAGAGGAGAAACTTATGATCTAGTCTAGAAACAAGCTTTAAACAGGAAAAAAAAAAAAAAAAAACCTATGCTCCAGGCAGGCAGGGGAAGGAATACAAATGTGGAAAAAGAGAGTAAAAAGAGAGTAAAAGAGCAGATATTGTTTCATATTATTTCAGTAACTTCCAGTTATAGTGACTACATTTGAGAATTTTACACTAAGGGAAGCAAAATTATGTATAATTACTAACAAAAATCAAGCTACTCGTAGAATATTACTACTACTACCATTACTACTACAGTACTACTAAAAAATACCACAGAAATATTTGTAGAAACACAAGTCAACCATTTGTATGGATATCGTCAAATTCGGATTTTTTTCAGTACAAGAAGCACTCTACCACTGAACTACATTCCAGCTTTTTTTTTTTTTTTTTTTTTTTTTTTTTTAAATTTTGAGACAGGGCCTACTTACTTGCCCAGGAGGGGCTCAAACTTCCAATTTTCTTGCTTCAGTCTCCCAAGTGCTGGGATTACAGGCATGAACCACCATGCCCAGTTTAATAATGTATCTTAAACTTGGTTAAATTTTTGGTATCCTGTTTGGTGCCATTCCATTGTACTGTTAACTCCAATAACACACAAGTATAATGAAGTACGGTGCAAACACCTCGGAAAAACAAAAGAGTTAGCTGGGCATGGTGTCATGCACTTGTAATCTAAGCACTCCAGAAGACTGAGGCAAGAATGCAAGTTTGAGCGGAGCCTGAGCAACTTAGTGAGAACTTGTCTCAAAATAAAAAAAAAGGATGGGGTGTAACAGTGCAAATGACCTGGGTTCAACCCCCAGTACCACAAGAAAGAAAGAAACCAGGGAAGGAAGGGGAGTGGAAAGGGAAAAGCAAAATTTAAAACTTTGCCAAGTTATTTTTTTTGGCCAAACCATTTTTATAAAACCCTCAACTCATTCCATTTAAACAAATCAGTCGCTCAATTATACTACAGTACATAAAACCCTACACTGGCTAGAGCTATATAGTTAAAAGTAGTCATAAAAATTGGGCAAGGCCTATGCTAATGGTTTCTATCTAGCTGTCCCCCAAAGCATCAGGTGCTCATAGCCAGCTAATTGAAAGCTAATTGAATCATAGGAGCAATACAGCTAAATGTGATGTCAGAGAGTAGAACCTGGTCCAAAAAGGAAAGTCACTGGCAGAACGACCTGGAAGGATATAGCTCCCTACCCTGTTCCTCCTTTGTCTCTCTGCTTTCTGACCACCACGAGGTGAGCAGCTTTCCTCCACTCAGGCTCTTACACCATGCTGTGGGCCATGCAAGAAGTGAAACTTCTAAAACAGACAAAATAAACCTCTCCTCCTTTAAATTATGATGTCAGGTATTTTGTTCCAGGGATAAAGAAAGTTAACTAAGATACCCTGTAATCTCTGCACTCTGAGAGGCTGAGGCAGGAAGACAAGTTCAAGTCAAACCAGGGCAACTTAGTGCTATGGAGACCAAAACTCAAAACAGGCTGGGGATGCAAATCAGGACCAAGGCCCTGGGTTGCGGGGTGGAGGCCGGAATGGACACTTCCTTATCAGTGGTACATTCAGTATATCATAAAGAAAGTCTCTGTCCCAATTTCTTTATAATTAAGTAAAATTTGTTTAGCATTTTACATTAAGAATTTATAAGTATCTTTAAAATGACAAAGCTAATTCTTAAATACATTACCTTCTCTAAATTTAGGACCTGGAGCTAGTATTTAAAGGCAATTCCATGTTCATTGTTATGATAATGAGCCAACAGGTGAGAAGGAAGTCTTTGGGAAAAACACTATCAAGGTCTCAAAGTGTCAATGATATTACCAAGTAGGATAGCTGTTTTCTTTTGTATAGAAGTAGCTTTCCAGCAGCATTACTCACACAACTCTTACTAAAATTAGGGATAAATTTAGTAATATTTATTTTTCAGTTTTATTTGAATTTATTTCATGGTGAATTTTATTGCTGTGCCCTAACTTTTTGTTCATCCATGACACCTTTTTCTTCTGTGCAGTCTTCTCTTCTGGTTTAGGAACAGTTTGCTCCTTTTCAGGAAGCAGGGGAAAGCCCAGATATGGGTAATCTCACTCCAAGTTCTGCAAGTACCAGAGCACATCTTGAGTGGCTTGTTCACCTGATGTCTTCAATAACAGAATGTACATCTAAACTCAAAAATTTAGCTTTATTCTGCATTTTAAAGCATGTATAACAATTATTCAGCATTCCTTTTGGGCCACTAAACCTGCGTCCAGCTCCACTGTTTTGCCTAGGCATACCTACTAACTCCTCATTGTAACACAAAGCTACATATTGCTTCTGCAAAGTGATATCTTTTTTTTTTTTTTGGTACCAGGGATCAAACTCATGACCTCATGCTTGCCAGGCAGGTGCCTGTGCTGTTGAGCTATATCCCCAGCCCCAAAGTGGTATCTTTTTAATACTTGGTGGCTTTTCAGATATGTATAGCCCTGGGGAGCTTTAGGAGTATTCTCTCTTTTAGTGAGCACTTTTTATTGAGTCCCTTGATTTGCATGATTTCTGTGGGGTTTTCTAGGTTAATACCATATCATTTCCATTTATCGCTTCAGTCACTTAAGGGAAAAACAAAGGATAAATTTGGGCTTAAATATTATCTTTTTTGGGGGGGGAGCTGGGGATCACGACCTTGTGCTTACTAGACAGGCACTATGCCACTGAGCTGTATCACCAGCTCTATCATTTTTATTTTGAAACATAAACTCTTGATTCAAAGTCTCCAAAACCCAGAAACCCCAATCCAATCTATCGTCTTTGTGATCTGTTCCTCTACAATTAGTTCAGCTATAAAATAAGCAAGTCCAATTTTACAATTGAGAGCAAGTTATATTAACCGCACAAGTGTGTAAAAAAAATTTTCAAATAATATTAAAAGTCTGTATGAAAGATAAAAAAAAAAATGGATCATGAACACCTCCCACCAAAAGCATCTCTCTTCAACTTGCTAAAATAACAATGCTAAATCCAAGTCCAGTGAGGTATGTCTGTAATTCTAGCTGCTTAGGAGGATCCCAAATTTAAGCCTAGTCTGGGCAACTTAGCAAGACTGTCTCAACACAAAAAATGAAAAAAGGACTGGGGATATAGCTCAACGGTAGAGTATCCCTGGGTGCTTTCCCAAATACTGCAAAAATAAATAAACAAACAAGCAAGAACTGGTTTGAAATCCTCGTGGTGTCATGAAGGAAACCATAAAAGGCAAAAAATATTACAGGCTTGAGTAGCCCTAATTCTATCTAATCTACATATAGGAATTCCCAACTAAGATTTCCTTTGAAGCATTTCATAGTTCTTTAAATAATACAGTCAAAAGCCAGGTATCATGATAGGCCTTTTATCTAAACAATTCACATTCACTGCTAAAACATTTTCTGTTCATTTTCAAATTATTTTTTTCATTTATTTCATCTACTGTGCTAATCTGAAGCTAAGTGGCAAAAAAGAAAAGGTCCTTATAGTCAGATAGCATTTCCCAATCACGGATTTTCATTTCAACCAAATGACATGGAAAATGATTTGAGTAACTCCTCTCAATTTTTCTTGAGATGGCACATAACTAATACCATTCCAGACGCAAGACAGTAGTTAGTTCATTACATATAACAGATGCATTGGCATTAGGGTTTAATTCTCTCCCTAAAAAGTTTGTTAAGAAAGGATGCTATAGAAGAAATGCACTAAATGGCAATTAATAAGCATAAAGTTTGTTTTAATCACTAATAGTAAAACATAATTTGGGGAAGCAGGTACAGTTTGTATTAACTTAAAATTCAGAAGTATATGTAATTCATACACACATTAAAGAAGTTTAAAAGTATGCTAAAGTGAGCCTGAAAATCATTCAAATACTGACTTTAGTGTCAGCATTACCTTAAGTTCTAAACATCATCTGTAAAATGGAGGCGAAAAAACACCACCAGTCTATCATTTAGGTTTGAGTGAAGACTAAGTAAGATGTTAAATATAAGAGACTCAAAATAGCCAAGTAACTGTCAGTGAGTCTTAGCTACTTGTATCATGACGATTCATGCACTCCTATGTACAAGTCACTACAACAGGCACTAGGGAAACAACAATGAGAATGATAGTGAATATATCTTCAAAGACTTTCAAATATAGCATAAGATGACAACTATACCCCAAACAGGAAAAATATCAAAAGACCAAAAACATTAAAAATTACAATCATACCCAATTTTCGAAGAATCCTTTTGCATTCATCCCTGCTGAGATCCAAAAGGGTTGGCCACACAACAGGCATTGCTGCTTATATTTGGTAGCCCCAAAGAGCTTGTTCTCCCTACCAGAAGAAAAAACAACCAGTTTACCAGAGTACGTCAAGAAGTCACTCACCTGGAGATCCATCCACAGGCTAAGAAGTGAAACCAATGATACCTCAGATCATTTTTCATCACCACACTTTCCAACTTCTGACAAAGAATTAAACCATCATTTGACAGCTTACTATACCAGTCCGTAACAGTGGAAAGAGACCAGGTTTTAGAGTCAGACACCTCCAAGTTCTAGTTCCAGCTTTTCAACTTAAGGTAGTATGATCCTGGCTAAACTAGACACTAAACGGTTTTATGCATGTATTTAGACCAAGGTATTACCACTCAGTTTGTTATGTCTATTAATAAACAATATATGCCATATTTCCATAGTCACAAGTATGCAATTTAACAAATACAAGCTACTGCCTATATAAACTTGGGCAAGTGACTTCCGCCGGCTTTCTAACACTTTATTTGGGTTAATGGAATTCAGTAGTAAGACTCTCCTCGAGTCTTAACAATGAAATATGAATTTAGACTTCGTAGTCACTAAACAACTATTTATCAAAAATTTAAATGCCAAAAACTTCGTACTGGTAATCGCCTTAGTCTAGAGAGCAAAAAGCACTCAGGACTTAATACCTGCTTTGCATATAGCAAACCCTCAGTAAACATTTGTTAAATGGATAAATGAATGGTTGGCGGGAGAAAGTAAAATGAATGAATAAGTGAGTTCACTGTCTAGCCTAGGAATCACTGAGCCGAAATAACTGCTATATCCGGTTCCAGTCACTGGGCTCCTAACTCCAACTACGCCCCCAGTTCAACCCCCTCCCCCTACTTCCCACCATCCTCTCAGTTCAGAACCAACTAGTAGAACCGCTAGTAGAACTGGACTGCGCGCCCCAGCTGGCACGATGACATAAAGTAAAGGGGTGGGGAGGAGGAAAAAGGGGCAGAGCCAAAGAAATCAGCTCCCTCTACAAGCCTGTCCCCGCCTCCCGACAGGATCTTGGAGGTGGCTCGAACGCCTGAATCCAGCACCACGTCACGGCATCCTAACGCGTCCCGGCCAGTGGACCCTACCGCGAGGCTGCCTCTCATCCGAAACGTGGGCAATAGCGACCGGGGCCAGTTGGGGCACCAGGATCTCGCAGAATCCTTCCCCGGCTCAAGTGTCAAGGAAACATGCCCGCCCCGCCCCCTCTCCCAACACGCACTGGCCCGCAGCACCAGAGCGACCAGCCCAGGCTCCTCGCCCGCGCCTCTCAGGGCCGATCCCAATACCAAGCCCGCGACCCAAGCCCCTCTGGCCCGCAGCCGGTGTCACGGACCCCCGGCCGGCATCTGTGCCTCGCTCCCTCCCCAGCGGAGAGGACAAGAGAGAAGAGTAAGCGCGCGGACAGCCAATCGGACAGCCGGGACTCACTGAGAGCTCCAAGAGCTGGACCCCAGGCATCCCAGCACCAGGCCTGCCAGAGTCCCCCTCAGGCCACCTCCGGGAACCCCACGATACCGTTAGGAAACAACGGAGGATGGGGCTGGGCGCCCCAACCTAGGCTCCAAGTGCCTGGCCCGGGGCTCCTCTGCGCGGGGTGTCTGCCAGCTCTTCCTAGGACGCGCCTGGGAGTCACCCACCTGCCCGGCCTTTCGGGGCTCATCTAAAAGGCTCCTCCGCCAAGACTAGGGGACACCAGGAATAGGGTTTGTTTGCAGTGCCTCTGAAGGGGCAAGATGGCGACAGATACCAGGGCGCAGGCGCAGGCGCGCGTTGCCAATCGGGAGGTGTAGTTCGCCTTTCCCGCCTTTCGAAGGCCCTCCATTCATCCTGTACTTTTTTTACACTTTTTAAAAGGAAAGGGCCGGTATCGCAAGGGGCTGCTAGGAGTTGTAGTCCAACGCAAACCGTCGTCTTTGACTTCAGGGTTGCTGTCGCACGCGCAAGGAAGGCTGGGATTGTAGTTCCTTCGGCTTCTGCAACATACCCTCTGGTCTCTGGCTTCGCGCGCCTCTCCTCTGCTGCCGTGTCCCAGCCAATCGGCGGTGCTCTCTGCTACGCGTGGCGTCTCACGTAGCCGCCAAAATGGCGCCGGTGCTTGGAGTTTGCATTTCGGGCCGACCTTTACTCCAGTGAGGTTAGGGATAGAAGACGTTCAGCATCGCGATGAAGCAAAGTTACGGTTTAGGCTCGAATTGTTCAGAGTGGTAGCGGCCATTAGCAGCCGTCTCCAGCCATTCAAACGATAACTCGAAGAGAAATAATCCACACCCCGAGAATTGACAGTGGAGTTGTCCGTACCTGATCTCTGGGTTACGGAGTTTCAAGTGGAGAAAGAGCCTGAGCGTTCTCAACTTCGGGTTCCTGCACATGTAAAGTACGAAAGATAGTGGTAACTCGTGCTATATCTGCCAAAGGCAAGAGGCAGGCATTTATTTGAGGCACCACGACGTGGTAGCTCACCCTCAGCCTTTGTTCTTGTTTAATCACTCAGTGTTGAGAGGTCTTGTCGCTCCTGTCTTACAGATAACAAGGGTCCCTATATATTCAGATTAAAAACCAGTGCCTAATGTTGTTGAAGATTCCATCAAATTTTGTAATTTGCCCTCCCTCCAAATTTTGTACTTTTATAGTAATTCTCAAGCCAAAGGAGGTTTTAATGTTCATTCTGCTATTACCAGAATGGTTGGTTTGCTTGAAAGAGGAGTGGAGCATGTCTGAGACCTTGGTTTCAATCTCCAGCCCCTCAAAGAAAAGAAAAATACTACCCCATTAAGGAATAATATACTCTATGGAGATGTTATAGTATACAACGTAGGAAAAAGTTATTTATAAATCAGGAACAGCTATATAAACGATACTGTTCATGTTCTTGAATCGAGCTGTAGGTTAAGAAAATAATTGTATTTAAGTTTCTTGGCTTCCCTCCCTGATCTTTCAGTGGATCCTATTTTGAGGCCAGTTGCTTAAGAACTTGATAAAATGGCAAATGAAATCTTAATAGAAGACTTTCTAATAACATACATTCTTTAATTTGAGCTTCGCACTATCTCTGTGAGCCATATATATATATATATATATATATATATATATAATGTCCTCCGTATTATAAAAAAAAACACAGATGTTCAGTAACTCATCCAGTTTCATCAGCTAGGAATCGATAGCTGGGTTCTATAACACCAAGTCTTCTGACCTCTAAATGTCCTTTACAAGGAATGTCAAAATGACAAAGAATAGAAGTGAAAAGACAGGGCTTATAAAAACTGACTCTTACCATAAGAAGTATGATGAACTACTGTAGTTAATGTTAATTTTGCTACGTGCCAAGTGCTGTTTTAAGCATTTCACATAACAACTGAGCCTTTAAAACAACTTTATGAGGTAGAAACTATTATTATCCCTAATTCCAAACGAGGCAACTGAGGCATAGGAAGTTTAATAGCTTGCCTAAGGTCACACGTAAGTAAATGATACAGCCAGGTTATGAATTTAAGAAGTTTGGCGCCACAGTGTATGCTGTAGACCTGTGGTTCTTAAACTTTAATGTTTCATAGGAACACTTGAGGATCGTGTTAAAATGCAAATTTTGATTGTGTATGTCTGGGGTAAACCTTAGATCTGGTATTTTAAATAAGCTTTTAAGTGATGATGGTGCTTTTCTCCTAGCCATGTTTCTGTTTTTGTTTTTGTTTTTGCATCATGCCTCTGACTGCTTCCTAACCCCAAATGTGCCTCGTAGTGTATTCTCTTCCTTATGCATCAGACTCTATCTACTCACAAGCATATCATGCCTCTATGCCATTCCCTTTCTGCTCCTATGCCACATATTGGACACCTTGTTACAGAGTTCAAAACACTGAATTACTGTATAGTCAATTGTTTGAAAATTCGTCACTAGACCATGAGCTTTTTAAGGAGAAGGACTAATCAGGTCTGTTCACTGTTGTGCTTAGTGTATAAAAATAGCTAAGACTTATCTATAGCTTTCACTGTTCCAACTGCAGTTGCATATATTGGATTCTCCTGTACAATAATCTTATATTAACCTCATTTTTTGAATGAAGAAACTAAGGCAGAGAGAAAAAGAGCTTGCCCAAGATAACAGGCTAAGTAGAAAAACCGTGATTTCAAATGAACTCACTTTAGCTATAGGAAATGTGAGATAAAGAAAAGTCACCCCACACTTAACTTCCAAAAGAGAAAAGGTAGATTTATTATTTTACTAAACATAAATGATTATATTCTACTCTGGGAAAGTAAGTAAGAGTGTAATGCCTGTCTTAAAGTTATTCCTCTATTAACTGAACACCTTAGTCTTATATTTTTTCAAAATGCCTATCCTCCTCTACCATTCTTATATTACGTGGTTATATAGGAAAAGTAGAGCTCATCATCATGATGAAAATATCTATTAAGCTACCATGATATTATATAGGCAAGTTGAAATGAGTAAGACCTGAGGATCTATTATTTTACACTACTAAAACCTAAGAGTCTAAAGAAGTCAAGTGACTTATCTAAAATCATATGGAAATTTCATAGCAGAATTGGGGTTGGAGTTTTTTACCAAATCCATTTTATTTCAAAGAGAAAAAAAATAAAATTTCCAAGCACAACAATTGGGACAACAATGGTACATATATTGCACATTGCCATCCCCAAATTAGTTACCCAGAACACAAGACATCTGCACTAAATTGTTCAAACAGTACCAGCGCAAACCTTTCTCTTTAATGAACTCAGAGAAATCAACAGTATAACTATCTTAACTATATATAAACATATACATATATTGTTTCTTTGAGCTTCTCACACTAATCAATACAAGGTTTATACATGTATGTCTGATTTATTTCACTTATTTCATTTAAATCTGTTTTATTTCAAAGAGAAAAAAAAGCAAAATTTCAAAACACATCAATTGGAGCAACAATAGTATCATTGCACATTGTCATTCCTGAATTGTTCAGCTAAAGCACAAGACAGCTGCATTCAATTATCTGAATACCAGCACAAATCCTTCAATGACCTCAGAAATCTGTAGTGTAACTATATTAACTACCTTTTTTTAAACCCATATATATACATATACGTATATATATATATATACACATACATGTCATTTCCTTCAGCTTCTCACACTAGTGAGACAACACTGTTTACACGTGTGTGTTTAATTTATTTCACTTATGAGTCTGGTCTCAAGTTGTATCCATTTACCTTTAACCATCTCAAGTTTATCTTACTTTATGGCTAAGTAGTACACCATTGTATAAAAGTACCACATCTTTTTTATCCATTCCTCAGTTGATGGGCATTTAGGTTGTTTTCAAGATCTAGCTATTATAAATTGTGCTGCTCTGAACATGGATGCACATATATTGCTGTGGTACAATGCCTTTAGTGCTTCTGGGAAGATGTCCAGAAGGGAAATAGCTGGGTCAAATGGGACCTTCAATTCTAGATTTTTGAGGAATCTCCACAGTGATTTCCAGAATGGTTGTACCAGTCTACACTCCAACCAACAGTAGAGAAGGGTTCCTTTTTCCCCACAGCCTCTCCAGTATGTGTTATTGGTTGATTTCTTGATAATAGCCATTCTTTTGGTGGTGAGGTGGAATCTCAGTTGCATCTCTCGAATGACCGGTAATGTTGAACATTTTTCATACATTTATTTGCTGTCTATATTTCTTCATCTGAGAAGTGTGCTTCATCTCAGATGCCAGTTTTTGGATTGGGTTTTTAAATGTGGGAGGACTGATTTCTTTTCGAGTTCTTCATGTGTTCTTGATAGAAATCCTTTTTCTGAAGAATAGCTGGCAAACTTTCTCACATTGTGGGATGTCTCTTCACTCTCTTGGTGGTTTCTCTTGCAAAAGCTTTTCAATAGGACAAGATCCCAGTTGTTGATTATTTGTGACAGTTCCTGTGTAATTGATGTTTTATTCAAAAAGTCTTTGCCTATACCAGTATTTTCAAGAGTTTTACAGAAATCTTCTAGCAGATTTAATTTTTTTGTTTTAATATTTAGATCTTTGATCCAGTTTGAATTTAGTTTAGTGCATGGTGAAAGATACAGGTCAAACTTTAATCTTCAGCATGTGCAGAGGCAGTTTTTCCAGTACCATTTATAGAGAGACTGTCTTCCAGTGAATATGTTCAGCACCTTTGTCAAAGATAAGGTGGCTTAGTGTGTGTGGAGTTGTTTCTAAATTTTCTAATCTGTTCCACTGATCTTCATATCTGTTTTTTTGCCAGTACCATGTTGTTTTTATCCCAGTAGCTGTATAGTATAATTTCAAGTTAGGGATTGTGATGCCACCTGCCTTGCCTTTGTTGCCCAGGACTGTCTATGCCATTCAAGGTCCCTTCTGGTTCCAGATGAATTTTAGGGTTGTTTTCTCTAATTCTGTAAGATATGCTATTGAAATTTTGATTGAAATTGCACTGAATCTGTATAACAGTTTTGAAATTATGGCCATTTTCACTATATTTGTTCTTCCTACCCAAGAGCACAGGATATCTCTTCATTTTCTAATATCCTCCTCAGTCTCCCTTTTCAGAGTACTGTAGTTTTCAACATAGATGTCTTTTACTTCCTTTGTTAGATTGATTCCTAGGTATTTCATTTTTTTGGATGCTATTGTGGAAGGTGTTTCCCTGATTTTTCTCTCAGTGAGTTTGTTATTCGTGTATAAGAAGGCTATTGATTTTTGAGTGTTGACTGTATCCAGCTACACTACTGAATTTGCTTATTAAATCTACCAGTTTTTTAGCAGAGTTTTGGGGTCTTCTATGTAGAGGACCGTGTCACCTGCAAATCACAATGGTTTTACTTCTTCCTTTCCTGTTTTTATTCCTTTTAGTGCTTTCTCTTGTCTAATTGCTCCAGCTAAAGTTTCCAAGACTATGTTGTCTTTTTCCTGATTTTAGAGAGAAAGCTTTCAGTTTTTGTCCATTTAGTATGATGTCAGCTATTGGTTTGTCATAAATGACTTTTATCAAATTGAGATAAAGACCATCTATTCCAATTTTCTCTAGGGATTTTATCATGAGAGGATACTGGGCTTTCTCAAAAGCATTTTCTGCATCTATTGAGATGAACATATAATTTTTGTCTTTGGCTCTGTTAATATGGCATATTACATTTATTGATTTACATGTGTTGCACTATCCCTGCATCTCTAGGATGAATCGCACTTGATCATGGTGTATAATCTTGATGATTTGCTGCATTCTGTTTGCCAGTATCTTATTGAGGATTTTTGCATCTATGTTCATTGGGGAAACAGGCCTTTAATTTTCTTTCTTAGTTGGATTCTTCTCTGGTCTTGGTATCAGGTTAATGCTTGCTTCCAGGAATGAATTTGGAAGTGTTGCTTCCCTTTCACTTTCATTGAAGAGTTTGAGAAGTAATGGTGTTAGGTCATCTTTAAATTTCTTGTAGAATTCAGCATTGAATCCATCAGGACCTGGGCATTTCATTGTTGATAGGTTTTTAATTATATCTTCAACTTTATTTATTGATATTGGGTTTTTAGAATTTTTATATCTTCTTGATTCAGCCTTGGTAATTGATATGTATCTAGGAGTCTATCCATTTCTTCTATATTTTCCATCCTGTTTTCAAAGGAGGGGTAAGTGATCTTCTGAATTTCTGTAGAATCTGTTATTTCACCTTTTTCATTCCTAATTGTGTGGATTTGAGTCTTTCCTTTTTTTGATAAGGTTGGCTAAGGGTTTGTCAATTTTATTTAATTTTTCAAAGAACCAAGTCTTCAATTCATTGATTCTTTGTATTGTTTTTTTAGTTTCCAGTGTGTTAATTTCTCCTCTGATCTTTATAATTTTCTCCATTGTGTGAGCTTTTGTCTTAGCCTGCTCTTCTTTTTCTAGAAGTTTGAGGTTCATCATTAAGTTGTTTATATGTGCTTGCTCTGTTTTCCTGATATGGGTATTTACTGCTATAAATTTTCCTCTTAAGACTACTTTCATTGTGTTCCATAAGTTCTCCTATGATGTATTGTTGTCATCATTCAACTGTAAAAGTTCTCTAATTTCTTTCTTAATTTCATCTGTGACCCATTGGTTGTTCAGCAGGGTGCTATTTAATTTCCATGTTTTTATGAAGTTCTTGTGGTTTCTTTTGCCATGGATTTCCAATTTCATTGCACTGTGGTCTGATAGTATGCATGGGGTAATTTGAATTTCTTTGCATTTACTTAAGCAGGTTCTATGGGCCAGTATGCGGTGTATCTTGGAAAACATCCCACGTGCAACTGAGAATATGGGGGAGTTTTTTGTTTTGTTTTTTGTTTTTTGTTTATTTTTTATTTTTGTACCAGGGATCGAACTTACAACCTTGCACGTGCCAGGCAGATGCTTATGCCACTGAGCTAAATCCCCAGGAAGAATGTGTATTCTGATGTCATGGGATGGAACACTTTATAGATATCTACTAAGTCCACTTGTTCAAAAGTTTGGTTCAGTTCTAATATTTCATTATTAATTTTTTGTCTAGTTGATTTGTCTTTCGTGATAGTAGGGTATTGAGATCTTCCAATTTTGTGTCAGGGCTTTGATTTTTCATGTCCATTAGCATTTGTTTTATATAGTTGGGTGCACTGGTATTTGTTGCATATATATTTATGATTGTTATCTCTTCCCCCCCAGATTGTTCCCTTTATGAGGATGTAGTGACCTTCTTTGTCTCTCTTTATAAGTCTTGGCTTGAAATTCACTTTGTCTGCAAATAGAATAGCTACCCCTGCTTTTTTCTGTGTCCCTGTTCCATGGAGTATTATTTTCCTTGTTTGGTTTTCAGTCTATTAATTTTTTTAATTAAATATGTTTCTTTTAAGCAGTATATTGTTGAATCTTGCTTCTTGATCCATTCTACTAGTCTGTGTCATTTGATTGGTGAACTGAGACCATTAACATTAACAGTTATAACCAACATGTATTGACTTATCCTCATCATGTTATTTTCCTGTTGTTGTCTCCTATCTCCCCCTTTTCCCCTCTCTCTAATCGTATGCTTTGCCTGGTGGATTCCTTCTGTTGGGGTTCATGGAGCTGTAGTCCTTATTATGTCTTCTAGAATGTCCTTCAGAACATTTTGGAGTGATGGTTTGGTCATTATAAATTTCTTCAGCTGTTTTTTGTCATGGAAATATCTTATTTCTCCATCAGTTTTGAAAGATAGTTTTGCAGGGTACATCAGTCTGGGTTGAAAGTGGATTTCCTTTAGAACTTAGAATATTTCACTCCAGCCCTTCAGTTAAGAGTTTGTGCTGAGAAGTCAGCTGTAATTCTGATGGCTTTTTCTTTATAGGTGATTTGTTTCTTTTACCTAACAGCTTTTAAGGTTCTGTTCTTGTGTTAAATTTCTGGAATCTTGACTATGATATGCCTGGCTGTAGAATTTTTTGATCAGGGCTAATTGGAATTCTATATGCCTCATTTCTCTGATGTCAAATTGTTTTTCCCTGCCAGGAAAGTTTTCTGTTCTGATGTCTGTGAACAATTTTTAATGTCATTTGTGGTATCTCCTGCTTGTTCATTGACTCCAATTAATCTTAAGTTATTCTTCTTTGTTTCCTCCAGCAGCTGCTGGATTGATTTTTGTTGGTCTCTTGCTATTTTTGAGAAATCTTTCTTTTTCTGGTCACTAACTGCAAGCCTGTCTTCAATTTCTGAGATCCTGTCCTTACACTGGCCTAATCTGCTTCAAATAATTTCAATGGAATTTTTATTCTGCTGGGTATCTGCTTGAATCTGCTTTATGGATTCCATTTCTTTCCTATGCTGTGCTTCCATAATTTTCTTAAACTCGTCTTTTTTTTTTTTTTTTTTTTTTTTTTTTTTTTTTTTTTTTTTTTTTTTTTTTTTTTTTTTTTTTTTTTTTTTTTTTTTTTTTTTTTTTTTTTTTTTTTTTTTTTTTTTTTTTTTTTTTTTTTTTTTTTTTTTTTTTTTTTTTTTTTTTTTTTTTTTTTTTTTTTTTTTTTTTTTTTTTTTTTTTTTTTTTTTTTT
>RJWM01032549.1:0-13349 GCA_004363535.1 Dasyprocta punctata | reverse complement strand
CTCCATTAGAAGACTTTTAGAAGTAATAACTAAATTTAGTAATGTAGCTGGACACAAGGTGAACACTCAAAAATCAGTACCATTCCTGTACACAAACAACAAAGTCACTGAGAGAGAAATAAGGGAAACCACACCCTTCACTATAACATCCAAAAAAATGAAATACTTAGGGATCAATCTAACAAAGGAAGTAAAAGATCTATACAGTGAATATTACATTACTCTAAAGAAGGAAATCGAAGATTTCAGAAAATGGAAAGATATTCCCTGTTCATGGATAGGAAGAACAAATATCTTGAAAATGGCCATTCCCCCAAAATTATTATATAGATTCAATGCAATCCCAATCAAAATACCAACTGCCTACCTCACAGAGCTAGAGAAAGCATTCCTGAAATCCATCTGGAACCAGAAAATACCTAGAATAGCAAAGGCAATTCTGGGCAACAAAAGGAAGGCAGGAGGCACCACAATCCCTGACCTGAAACTATACTACAAAGCTACTGTGATAAAATCAGCATGGCACTAGAATCAAAACACACCTGAAGATCAATGGAATAGATTAGAAGATACAGCAACAACTACAAACACATTCAGCCACCTCATCTTTGACAAAGGGGCCAAATATGTACATTGGAAGAAAGACAGCCTCTTTAACAAATGGTGCTGGAGGAACTGGCTCTCTATATGCCGTAAACTAAAACTAGATCCATGCCTATCACCATGCACAAGAATAAAGGCAAAATGGATCAAAGATCTGAATATAAAAACAGAGACACTAAACTTACTAGAAGACAGAGTAGGTAAAAATCTCAATGACATAGGAGTAGGCAGAGAGTTCATGAACAAAAATCAGATAGCATGGGAAACACTTCCCAGAATCAACAGGTGGGATCTCAACCTACTAAAAAGTTTTTGCATGTCAAAGGAAATCTCCAACAGAGTAAAAAGAAAACCCACGAAATGGGAAAATATCTTAGCCAATTGTCCATCAGACAAAGGACTTCTATCTAAAACATAGAAAGAATTAAAAGAAATCAGGCCCCTAAAATTCAAGGACCCAATCCAAAAATGGGCATCTGAGATGAATACATACTTCTCAGAGAAAGAAATACAAATGGCAAATAAATATATGAAAAAATGTTCAACATCAATGGTCATTTGGGAAATGCAAATTCAAACAACACTGAGATTCCATCTCACTGCAGAAAGAATGGCCAAGCTTAAAAAATCAAACAACAACAAATACTGGAGGGGCTGTGGGGAAAAAGGAACTCTTCCCCACTGTTGGTGGGAGTGTAGACTGGTGCAGCCACTGCGGAAGTCAGTGTGAAGATTCTTCAAGAAGCTAGGATTAGAGATTCCACTCAACCCAGCTATCCCACTTCTGGGCATTTTCTCAGAAGAATTGGAAACATCATACCACAGTGATATCTGTGCACCTATGTTTATAGCAGCCCAATTTGTCAGATCTTGGAAACAACCCAAGTGCCCATCAATCAAAGAATGGATAAAAAAGATGTGGTATTTTTATACAATGGAGTACTACTCAGCTATTAAGAAAGATTGCATTGAGACTTTTGTAAGTAAATGGTCATGACTTGAGACCATATTTATAAGTGAGATAAATCAAACACACATGTGTAAATACCATATTGTCTCCCTAGTGTAAGAAAAGGAAAAGTATATATGATCCAAAATCTATGATAAATACTATGTAGGGGTGAAGAACAGCTCAAAGAGCAAGAGTAACTGGGAAGGGAAAAGGCAGAAAGAGAAAAGGGAAGAGGAGAAGATATAAACCTGTATATATGTATATGTAAGATAACTAGAATGAACACACTGTTGAATCTATTCGTTTTTGAGAAAGAACAGTTAATGCTCAAACGATTAGATTAATTTTACATGTCTATATCTGTTAATGTAAGTAACCATTTTGAAGATAATGATGCAGAGTATTGCAAGCATTGTCAAGTTTCTCTCATCCGATTTTGTAGACCTGCAATGTTACTGTAGTGTATTTACTCTAGTCGTTTGTTTGTCTCTTTTGCTTGTTGTTTTTGTTTTATATGTCTTTTTTTCTGTTTTTTTCTTCGCTAAAATAAAAAAAAAGGTAATGGCAAAGTCCCATTAACAAAAAAATCACCAAAATTGTTTTAGTTGCCTATACCTCCAAATTCTAAAAGGAAAAAAAACTACATAAATATGAACACTGTTAAAAGTAAAACAAATTTTAATTCAATTTTAATTAAAAGAAACTATATATTGAGCTCAAATACACTCAGACAAAATTACATAATTGTGTCTTTTTTTATATACATAATCCACATATTTATATGTGACTGAGAAGCACACAATGTACTTTAGGATATCTACATCTGTAATTGTATCTTCTGGAAAATTTATGAATATTGAAATCAAATTCTTTGGATTATTTCTACAGGTCTCCACTACATGAGATAATTTTCACAGAATAGTCAACATACGTTTACATATATAAAGTTTCTTCCCAGTGCAACTTCTTTCATGTATTTCATAATATGTGTGCATACTGAAAGCCTTCCTACATTGCTTTCAGATGTAAGGTTTCTCCCCACTGTGAGTTTTGTGCCTACAAAATGAGAACTTATTAACCAACTCTTTTCCACGTTGTGCACGGACACAGTTTTCCCCCAATTAGTTCTTTCATGTATTTGACAATTACATGGGCTGAAAGCTTTCCCACATTGCTTACATACATAAGGTTTCTCCCCCAGTGATTTTTTCATACTTTACAATAATTCTGTATACTGAATGTTTTTCAAGACTCCTGGCATAGCTTCCGAGTGTGAATTCTTTTATGTCTTTGACAATGACTGCTTGTGCGGAAAGCTCTCCCACATTGCTGACATACATAGGGTTTCTCCCCAGTGTGAGTTCTTTCATGTCTTCGACAATCAACACCTGTGCTGAAAGCTTTCCCACATTGCTTACATACAAATGGTTTCTCCCCTGTGTGATTTCTTTCATGTAGTTTACAATAAAAACGTGTACTGAAAGCTTTCTGACATTGCTTACATACATACGGCTTCTCACCAGTGTGAGTTCTTTCATGTTTTTGACAGTCATCTCGGTTGTTGAACGCTTTTCCGCATAGCTTACATAAAAAGGGTTTTTCCCCAGTGTGACTTATTTCATGTCTTTGACAATGACTGTGTCTGTTGAAAGTTTTCCCACATTGCTTACATACATAGGGTCTCTCCCCAGTGTGAATTCTTTCATGTACTTTAAAATTACCATGTGCCTTGAAAGCTTTCCCACACTGCTTACATACATATGGTTTCTTCCCAGTGTAAGTTCTTTTATGTCTGTGAGGGGAATTATTATGAGCTAATGCTTTCCCACATTCCTTAGACATACAGGGCTTCTTTCCAAGATGCCTTCTTTCCTGTAGTTCAATATAGTGGGATAAAATAAAGACTTGATTGCAAGATTTATATTGATAGTATTTCTCTACCTCTTCATTTCTGTAAGGGAAAAAAATCACAATAAAATGGGTCTGCATATTAATGACTTACCAAATTCTGGTTTGATACTTCCTCCAAAATTCTGACAATGAATTAACTGAGTGCCCTGGAGGATATCTTCAAAACAGTCATTGCCAAAATTTCATTTGGAAATTTTTTAAGTTTCTATTATTTTGCAATACATATGCTTTACTTTCAATCTGAGCTTAGTACATATGTATATCACATATTCATCATTTTTGTTACTTTCTCCCTGTTCCCCTTCTCTCCTTACCCTGTTCATCTTTCCCATCTCCAAAATGTCAGCATTTACTTTTTCTAAAAACTCTCCTTTACTCCCTAATGTGTATTTCTGGTTTCTCACATAAAGGAAACCATATGACATTTCACATTCTGTATCTGACTTATTTCATTTAACATCATGGGATGAAGGTCCACCCATTTCTTTTGGCAAATAACATGATCTCATGTCCTCTTTATACTGAGTATATGTGCTCATTTTTTTCTTTTTAGTGCTGGGAATTAAAACATAGATCTTAGCACAGAATCACATCTCCAGTTCTTCCATTTCTTATTTTGAGAGACAGTCTCAATGATGATTAAGTTTCTCAGGCAGAGTTTGAACTTGCTGTCCAATTGAATCTGCTTCCCAGAGAGCTGAGTTTACAAAAATGCACCACCACATAGAGTTTGTCAAAAATTTACTTAATCCGAGCATCCATTCTAGGCTGATTCCAGGGTTTAACTGTTTTAAATTGTCCTACTTTGAGTATGACTATGTGTGTATCACTATAATGTGATAATTTTAACACTTTTGGGAATAAATCTAGGAGTGGTATGCCTAGATCAAATGGAATTTCTATTTTTACTTAAGACATCTGCATATTGGTTATCATAGTGGCTGTACTTAAAATCCCCACCGACAACATTGGAGGGTGCCTTCTAAGAATTTTAAAATATAAAAAGGACTCAATTCTCTGGAGGATGGCTCAATTATTACATTTGTTTGCACTTTGAATACTGGTTTCTAGCTAGCAATTTTTTAGATACTGAATTCTTATACTTATATGTAAATGTAAATAGATATCCTAAGGATGGGTTCCTGTGACTCAAAATTTACTGTTTTTATATACACATATACACAATAATTAAACGTGTTTTCATACATTGTTATGATGTTGACCCATGAAAAATGTATATAAGACAGTGTCACTTGTTGGATATCAGTACTAATTCAGTGTGCTATATTGGAATATTTCTGTATTCACTTGTCAGATTATTCATAGTAAAGCTGTATACACCTTTGAAGAATATTTGTGAGATAAAATAAATTTGAACATGGCCTTTTTACTTTGGTTGTCATACTTCTACTCAAAAAAATGACTCGAGGAACATATTTTTTCCTTGTGAGTGCAAATTACCCTAGATTTCTCCAGTAATGTTCATACTCTTTTTCCACTTCTTGGCTATTGCAGGCTCTTCCTGAAATGTAGATATAAGGAATTACTATATTATTACATAAATATTAATAGATTCCAGTTACTCATGTTACCATGCCTAAGATATTGTTGAAAATGTCTTCACATTCTATTTAATGAAACTGCATGAATGCACATGAAACAATGTTCTCTAATTTCATGACTGAGAAAATTATGTCATACTTACCTATAGTAGCCAAGTTCATAAGTGTTTCCCCCATCACATCTCTGTAGAGTTTCTTTTGGGATGGATTTAGCAAAGTCCACTCCTTCCTGGTGAAGTTCACAGCCACATCCTCAAAGGTCACTGTCTCCTAAAATGACCACACATGTTTCTTGAAGAAAGATTGAGACTCACAAGCTGGGAAACCCAAATCCTTTCATAAAAAGTTGACCTGAGAGCTAGGTGTGGTGAAACATGTCTGTAACCCCAGTACTCGGGGCTGAGGCACAACGATTGACATGAGTTCAAGGCCAGCCTGATATACACAGTGAGTTCACATCCAGCCTGAATTACATAGTGAGACCCTGTCTCAGCAGTACCCCCGCCACCAAGAAAAACTGCTGGAGGCAGAATTCTTTAAATATTAACACCATGTCACAGTCATCAATTCCTTGTATATGCACATTTATTTCAGACAATTCTGATGGTAGATTACCACACATTGCAAAACTAACAGCAGAATATGAGCACTGTTTCTTCTGCTGGGTCACTGCAAGGGTGCAATGTCTCTAAAGCAGAGCTCATAGGGGGAGCCTACAAGATAACCACCCATGAAACACTGAGGCAGATACATATGTAATGAATGGTTTTATAGGTAATTTTTTAATCTTATTACTTACAGCATTGAGTTCATCTTTCTTTGATTGTACTTAGGCAGCATTGTGAAACTTAACATTTGATTTCATAGAAAAAATACACAAACAGCAAATAAGGTTTATGAATAATTATAATCTTAGTGGAAAAAATTTTATTGGAATATCTATGAACACTAAAATAGGGAAAGGGTAGCATATTATCCTACAGCTCACTGTCACCAAATGGTCACCTTGCACTCCAATCACAAGAAATTCTAGGGAGTGTAATGATAAGATGAAGAAAATGTATTATATGGATTGAAAACCAGTGTATCACAAAGTAACTAGGCACAAAGGGAAAATTTCAGACAGGTGTGGTCATACACATGCCTACAATCCCAGCACTTGGGAGGCTGATATAGGATTGCCATGAGTTGAAGGTCAGCCTGTGTTACACAGTCAGTTGAAGATCAGTCTGAAATACAAAGTGAGATATTGCCTCAAATCACCCTAGCAAAAAACTTCAAAGAAAATTATTTCACTTACAAATGATGCCTCTGATTTGTTAAAAAATAATAGCTATATAGTATTTTAAAATCTGACAACACTCAATACTTTCTAAGCAAAATGACTAATAACAAAAAATTGACAATATACATGAAAGACATTCAAATTCCATCTTTCATTGTAGCAATGGATCTTAGGAAAGGAAGACAGTCTCCAATGGGTCTGCATGAATATGGAATATTAATTCATGATAGAGCTGGTGTTATATGTCTCTAGAGGAAATTACAATCTGTTTCACTTATGTTTAGGTATGTACTTGGAAACCTAGATTGCATACTTTTCTATTCTAGGAACAATAATTAAGTTACATATTGAAGTGGGAAAGGTAAACTTGAATGCCTTGAAAATTCATAGTGAAATTACTTAGATGTGAAAAGTGTTTCCTAAGAAGAAAATTGAGTAATCATCAGAATGAGGATAGATTGAAATATATGAAAATCATGGAAAATAAGCAAGACAAGAAGATAATATTTGCTGTCTACACAGTATAAAGATTTTTGTATAGGGAGTAGAGGTCAATGAATTTAAATCTTTTTAAAAATGACAACATACTAACTCAAGAGAAAACACTAAATAGAAAACACAAAACAAATCTTTTCTGAGAAAATTGCCAAAGAAAATGGAAGTATGAAAGAATACAAAAAGGAAGTAGACTTATGCAAGAATGGAAAATCAACTAATACACTCTACGCTCATTTCTTTTACTTTAGAGGTTACCAAAATCTACAGACAAGTGACTTCTTTCCAATGTTCAGAAAAAGCACTGTGCTATTATTCCTGGAGGTAAATGTGATTCTTTTCAAGGAAACTTGAACAATCTTGAAGCACACATGACCAATGGAAAGGATGCAAAAGCACTTAGCCCTTGATTCACATACTTGTGAACTGTAGTGAGAACAATAAAAACTGAAAATATTTCATTTTGCAATTTCTATAACACTCCTTGTTGAAAATTGCAAGGGTAAAAAAAGAATCAGCTAACCACTGTGATGCATACCTGGTCACTGTGATGCACACTGTATAAACCAATCCCCAATTGACAAGCCATTCTGCCTCTGTACTACCTGCTTGTTTATCCCATATAAGCC
This sequence comes from Dasyprocta punctata, assembly GCA_004363535.1. Lineage (NCBI taxonomy): Eukaryota > Metazoa > Chordata > Mammalia > Rodentia > Dasyproctidae > Dasyprocta > Dasyprocta punctata. Next base: position 5,912 of record RJWM01032549.1, on the reverse strand, counting down.
CTCAAACACCAGAGATCAGGACCTGATATTTTGGGAATGATCCTGACCAGTGCCCATCAACATAAAGAAATCTGCCTCCAAATTCAAAACAAGAAAAAAAGAAAATTGCAAGGAAGAAACTAAAAGAACACTGTTCACAGAAAATCACATCTAGTAAACACAGGAAAAGTCACCAGAGGAGGACAGTGATCACACATGGGACAGGAGAGGTTCAAGTCCAATCATCTGGATAGTTTCACCCATTGCCCAAGGCAACCTTCTGCCCAAAAAACTTTCTAAATATTCCCAGCATATTTACATTGTTGTTACTGTTACATCTCACCAACAACTTTGAAAATAAAATTTATTGCAAAATATTTTAAACACTAAATTACCATTAAGAAAATACACGTTACTTTGTATCTGTTTATCTGCATTCACATATGAAAAGATGAGACATCACTCATACATTTGGTAACAATAAGCAAGCAGAACAGTTGAAAACATGAGACTGACAGATTCCCAGCAAGCAGCAAACTCTGCTGCCCATCAGAACAGGTGAGATGGTTAGAGAAAGACAGAAAATATATCAGAGCTGATCAATATCTACACATTTGGGTTATAGTGCCAATGGTGTACCTACCTAGAAAAGAGTGGTTGGTACATTGACATTGATGAGTATAGACTAAATAGAAAGCTATGCAAAAAGGCACATTGGTCTAGCATTGATTCAACAAAATATGCATAAGATATATTTAGTTAACATTATTCAATTTGTACCTCAAAGTAAATAATTATAACACTGATCAGATTATATAATAGGTAGTTCTTCAAAAAAGAACAGTCACTGATACATGTTCCACTAAACAGAGCATCAAACTACATGAGGCAAAAACATGGATGGGAAGAGGAAAATCACCAATTCACAAGTATGTCTGAAAATTTTAAAACAACTCCATCAGTAATTGATAGCTGGAAAAGGCCTGAAAAATCTATAATGGAACAGTTAAAATTAATGACATCATGCTTCAAGGGAATTGATCAGCTATTCCATAATATTTTTCAAATAACTACATAGTACACAGTCTTCTCAAAATCACAAGAAATATTACCCAACTAGACCATGATTACACCAACAATAAAGAACTAAATTTCTAAGGGGAAAAAAAAGAATTAAAATGTGTTATAGACACAATGAATATAATCATTATGTACTCCAAACATATCAAAAAAACAAAAATAACAATAAAACTTAATGTGTTCAAGATGGAATCATTCAAAGCAGGCCATCACACATCATGAAATGAAACTCAAAACCAACAGTAGAAACATTTTAAAAATACTCCTAATGAGCCAGGCATGGTGGCTCATGCCTGTAATTGCAGCACTCAGGAGGCTGAGACAGGAGGATTGCTGTGAGTTCGAGGCAAGCATGTGTTACAGAGTGAGTTCAATACCAGCCTAAAATACATAGCAAGACTCTGTCTCAAAAAGTCATAAACTTAAAATATTTCTAAGAAATCTCAGCACTCGGGAGGCTGAGGTAGGAGGAGCGTTGTGAGTTCAAGGCCAGCTTGGGCTACAACTCAAGCACAAGGTCAGCCTGAGCTACACAGTGCAACCCTGCCTCAAAAAAAAAACCAGGGCTGGGAGTTTGGCTCAGTGACTTAAGCGCCTGTCTGACAGGCGCAAGGTTGTGAGTTCAATCCCTGGTGCCGCAAAAAAAAAAAAAAAAATACTTCTAAGAATTAGAGATTAAACCAAACATTTAAAAAAGACATATGGTTCTAATTAACAGTTTGATGGCATATGGACTTCATAATCTATGAAAACAAATATTAAAATATGTTATCATTTCAGGGACCAAGAAATGGGTGATTCAAAAGAAACTTTTTAAAATGAATATACATATTAGAAAAGAGTAAAGATCACATCAGAAAATAAGAGAAACAACAGAATATAAAAACGAAAATCATTCCAGAAATAATAGGAAGTTTCATTGTTTATTACTCATACAGATTACAGACAATAGAGAAAAAATTACTAAAAGTATCAAAGCAGCAGACGTCTGAGAAGATAGCAGAGTGGTGAGCAGTGGCAACCAGTTTCTTTGAGATTTGGTATCCAGACACTGGCATATAGTAACATGGATAAGAGAAGGAGTGCAGTGGGTCCCCAGGACGCAACAAGGATGTAGAAGGAGAATTGGAGCCCACAGAGAGAGCAGAGGGACCGTAATGGATGAAAGGGAGGTGGCAAATGATGCTTTTTCCCTGAATCCTGGCTCATGCTGTGAGAGGCAGCTGGAACCTACGAAGACACAGTGACTATAGGTAACCCCAGAGTCTTCCATTAACACAATGAATTTAAGTGTGAGGACTCTGGGCTACACTGGGTGGTGAGTGAATTCAACCCAAACATTCTCAGGAGAAGGCCACTGTTCAGTTGTCATTTTGGGAAAAGGTCAAGAGAACCTGGGACTCAGACTAGCTTAGGGTTGGCTGCATCCAGGGCTCCCAGTGTCAGGTTGAGACAGCCATGGAAGACATCCAGGATCAGGGAAGGAGCTGAGTTCAAGCCAGCAAGAAGCACCCAGAGTAATGTGAGCTAAATACCTCAGATCCCAGTCACATGGCTAAACACCAAGATCAGACTGAACTTCAGTGGACTTCATATGACTGAGAATCAAGAAGCCCCACCCCTACCTTCCTGTGAGCAACAGCTGCTTCAGAGGACAGGCTGAGTTGATAACAACTGAGGTACAAACACAACTAAATGTTTGTATTGTTTGATTGACTTTGCAGGCCTAAGGCGGGGTAGTCTGAGTATCAATTAGGAGGATAACAGTATGCAATATAGCAAATATTTGGGATTTCCTTCTGTCTTGTTTTTGAAATCCAGTATTGTTCTGTTTTGTTTTGATTTATTGTTTTGTTTTATTTAATGTTCTGTTTTGATTGGTTTTATTCTGTTTTGTTTTATTTGATTTTACTGTGTCTGATGGTATGGACAACTATTTTGAAGATAACAAGATGTATTATGGTAGCCATTGTTGTTTTCCTATTATCCTGTTTTGAAGTACTGCACCACTTTCACTGTTTTGTTTTGATTGGCTTTATTGTGTTTTGTTAGGCTTTATCTTCTTTAAAAGAAAAGAGAAAAAAATGGATTAGGGAAAATAGGGAACAATCTCTCACTACTAATCAACTGAAAAGATAGGATCTTGCAACAAACTCAAAACCCAAATGCCATCTACAACTAGAAGACTGCTGTGAAAAGTTGACACTTTCTAAGGAGTTCTAAATACTAGTCACAAAGCTACTTGCAGTAATCAATTTACAAGCAATAATGCAGAAAATAAACTAAAAAAAGAAATTGACAAGACACAGAAGCAACATGCAACACCATACCTTCTCTCAGTAGATGCAGAAAAAAAATTTGACAAAGTTCAACATCCATTTAAAAAACAAAAACTTGGAATAAATGGTCTTTATCTCAATCTGATAAAAGCCATCTATGACAAAAAAATCTAACATCATATTAAATGGTCAAACTGAAAGCTTTTACTCTAAAATCAGGAATAAGACAAGGATGTCAACCATCACCACTCCCATTCAATATAGTTTTGGAAAAATTAGCCAGAGTAATTAGACAAGAGAAAGAAAAGGAATAGAGTTGGAAGTAAAGAAGTTAAACTATCATTATTTGCAGATGACATGATACTCTACATAGAAGATTGCAAAAACGCCCCCAAGTACTTCTAGATTTAATAACCAAATTAAGTCTCATTACTGAATAAAAATTCAACACTTGAATATCAATATCATTCTTTTTCATAAATAACAGATTCACTGAGAGAAATTAGGGAAACTACAACTTTCATACTAGCATGAAAAAAATGAAATACAAATCAGTAAAAGATCTTTATATTGACAACTACAGATTAAGATTAAGAGGGTATCAGAAAATGGATAACCCTTGTTCTTGGGCTGAAAGAACAATACAGTGAAAATGGCCATCCTCCAAAAATTACTACATGAATTTAATGCAATACCAATTAAAATACCATTAACATACCACACACAATTAGAAATTAATTTGGAATGACTAGAGACCTACAACCACAAAAACAATTCTGGGCAACAAACACAAGGCAATACACATCACAATTACTGATTAAAATCAAGGATCAATAGAACAGGTTAGAAGATACAGAAACAATTCTAAACATACTCAGCCACCTTATCTTTGACAAAAGGCCCACTTTCACTGGAAGAAATCCTCTTTAATAAATGCTGCTAGAAAAAATGCCTTTCCACATGTTGAAGACTAAAAGTAGATCTATATCTGTCACCATAAACTAAACTAAAGTCAAAATAGATCAAAGACCTAAATATTAAAATATAAACACTACATCTGGTGGAAGACAGAATGGGTAGAACTCTTGAAAACATAGATGTAGGCAAGACTTTATGAACAAAATCGCAAACATGGTAAATATTACAAAGAATCAACAATTGGGATCTCATCTTATTAAAAAGCTTTTGCACAGCAAAAGCAGCAACTGATGGTGAAGCAACAACCCACAAATATTTGCCAACTGTTCCTCAAAGAGCTAATATCTAGAATATATAAAGAGCCCAAAAAATCAGACCTCCTCAAATTTGAAGACCCAGTCCAAGAATGAGCATTTCAAGTGAATAGACACTTCTCAGATGAAGAAGTAGAAATGGCAAGTATACATATATTTTTAAATGCTCAATATCACTGGTCATTCAAGAGGTGTAAATTAAAATGCTGAGATATCATCTCACTCCAGATACAATGGCTACTATCAAGAAATCATCTGATAACAAATGCTGGTGGGGCTGTGGGAGAAAAAGAGCCCTTCTCTACAGTTGGTGGGAGTGTCGACTGATGCAACCACTATGGAAATCAGTGTGGAGATTCCTTAAAAAACTAAACAAGAGGTTCCATTTGATCCAGTTATTCCCCTTTTTGGTATCTTCCTGAAAGAATTAAAAGCATCATACACAGTGATATATGAACATCCATGTTTATAGGAGCACAGTTTGTAATAGATAAATCTTGGAAACAGCCCAAATGTCTATCAACTGATGAATGAATGAAGAAAATGTGGTCTTTCTTTTATACAGTGAGTATTACTCAGCCATAAAGAATAAATGAGGCATTTCTAGATAAATGGATGGACCATGAAACTATAGTCTTAAGTGAAATAAATAAACAGAGACAACATCACTGAATACTGGAAAAGCCTTGTTCAGAGCTACTCAGAGAAATTCAATTAAAACACGGGGTAATTGGAAGAAAAGGGAGGGACATACACCCTGAAATAAAAGACTCATAGATAAAGCAAAATATTGATAAAGGACTTAATGAACTGGCCCACTTGGCTGCCAGTGGGTCACCGGATTGGGATGACTGTCTGCCACAACTGAAATCATAAAAGAAGAAAAAAAAAATAGAATATACTAAAATACTGTGGCTAAATCGTCATACAAGATAGACTTGGGATATAAGGTCCCCTACCTCTTCTGCCTTCCTCCAAGAGGTTGCTAGAGAAATAAATTCTGCCTACACACACAGGAGTGAACTCCTCCCTCCCTCATCATCAGCCAGTTTATCGTTTTTTCTTTTCCTTTCCTTTTCTTCCCTTTTCTTTTGTGCACAACACTAACTGAAACTGCTAGGAACAAGATTAAAAACCACAGCTGGGCGTGGTGGCGCACGCCTTTAATCCCAGCACTCGGGAGGCTGAGGTAGGAGGAGCGTTGTGAGTTCGAGGCCGGCCTGGGCTACAACGCGAGCGCAAGGCCGGCCTGAGCTACACAGTGCGACCCTGCCTCAAAAAAACCAGGGCTGGAAGTTTGGCTCAGTGGCTTAAGCGCCTGCCCTAGCAGGCGTGAGGTTGT
>RJWM01032548.1:0-21312 GCA_004363535.1 Dasyprocta punctata | reverse complement strand
CTTTCTTTTTATTAAATATTAAATGCCAAATCCTTACATCGACCTATTGCAAGAGAGGCATGACAATGGGAAGCCAGAACAGCTATGGTGCACAGTATCAAGTAATCCTATCACTTTTTAATGTACAAGAAATGGAAACAGTATGATCATTTTGAAGTTCTTTACTTACAGCCATAGTGCATTTTGTTTACTTTTATCAGGATACACATATTTTCCCTGTTTTAGGTTCAAGTCAGAGTTTAGGATTAAATTCAATACCTTGTTCAAGGATGTATGAATGATTAGGGATATTAAAAAACTCTAAAATTTCATTTGCATGGCTATATAATTTATTTCAACAAACCATCTATAGCTACAGGAAATTTCATCCATCATAGACATGTACTTGATTTCATTAACAAAACTAGTCATAGACTCTCAGTTTACGTTTCGTCATCTTTAAATGTATGTGATTTTAAAAAGTTGCAAAACAAACAATAACTTTTAAAATTGGAAATCATATGTATATATAACTATTCAGATAAATGAGTACAACAAGCAATGGCATAAAGTTTAACTACTGAAAACAAACTCATAAAAACATATGTAATAAATTCAGGAGCAATAAAGTCACTATGAAGCATCTCTCAAGTGTCTTGTAAAATAAGAACTGAATAAGGTAATTCTCTGAGGTTGCCAAGCCATGATATCAAGGTTTTTGGTGATTTCAAAAAATCTGTATACAAAAGCAGCAAAAATGTTGTGTCTGGAACATTGGGGTCACTCTATTAAAATATATTCATAAATTATTAGTGTTTGTGCATCAGAAAATGAATTTTATCTACAAAATGAATATTTCTGAATAAAATCAATATTATTTTAAACAAAGTCACACAGCATAGCAATCCTGATATTACAATATGTTAAATATTTTAATGTCTTACTGCTAAGGAAATAACACATACATGTGAATATACATTTATTAAATGAGATAGAGCTAAGTTTTGATCAGTAGACTCAAAATTTCTCAGTTTTTTCAAATTTAAAATAACAATTTTGTTTCTCAGTCCTTTTTATCTTTGGTAGTGAATTGTTTTAACTCTTGAATTTCTTAACCTGTTCCTATAAGAATGCTAAATCCTGTGACAATGAAACACCTGTGCTGCATAACTTTGTGCTGATTCAGTGTGAAAATTTCCAGATCAGGCATACTCACTCATTAAAACTAATGAGAGCTTTATGGTTAATTCCCTAAGTGCCAGAATGAATATTGTTCCCTAGTGTTCAATAGCCCTTAAATTTTCTCTCATTTCTTACCTGTTGTGCCAACTGCTAATAATTGCATTATGCCATCTGTTTCTTGTAAGTACTTACCTGAAATACAAAGATGTGATTTTTATACAAGGAATTTAACCACAAGTAAATTTTCTAAATAAAATAAATACAAATTTTTTTAACATTGTTGAAATAAGACAGTTTCAAAGAATCTCTATTTCAACTACAAAAATTCACTGGACACTACAACTCTTAATTTTGAAATTCTCCCTGAAAAGAAGATAAACTGTGTGAAAAATGAAGCACAATTAGATTAACAAAATAATTAAGTAGATTCATTCCAAAAGGAATATACTTTCCAGGGTAAAATATTCACTTTTATTTTTATGAAGCATTTGTTTTATGATTGACTTAATTTCATGTTTACCTTTTTTAGTAGAAGAACTTCATAAGTGTTAAAATATCTTGGGACCATTATTTCACTGCTCTTCTTGACACAGGATCAGATATAGAATAGGCATTAGAAGTTTTGTTTTCATCATTCCTATACTATCATTCTAAAGAAAGAGTTTTTAAATTAAATGTACTCTTAAAAAATGGTGCTTCCAAGCAACATGCGATAGGATTAGAGATTATACTATAGGACAAAGCTCCTTCTTAAAATATGAATTTGTTTTTGAAAGCAATACAGAGCTTTAGAAACAACAGAGTATCCTAAGAAACAAATTCCGAAGAGGCATTCCACAAAGAGCTGAGAGTCTAAACTGACCTGGAACTCATTACCCCATTATGGGAACAGTCTCAAGATTTGGAATCAAGGTTTTATATCGGTTAGGTTATTTAATAGGGAAAAGAGCAGGCCTAGGAGCGTTAAACAGAAGCTTCTGGAAAATAAAGAAGTGTGCTTCATACCCACAAAGTGCTGAGAATTAAAAGACTTGAGTTTGGCACAAGAGAACAGCAATTAAAATTTTGAAACACAAGATTTTGAAGCATTTCTCTGTTCACTCACAAGACCAGCAAAAAATATGAGCATGGAATGTAAATTGACCCAAAAACTGAAAAAAAAGTTTCAAAAATTGATTTTAAAATGACCACTATATTTAGCAATGTTGTTTAAATTAGCTAATACAGTAAAAGAAATATACACACATCATTTATAGATCCTTCATAATTTACTACATTGACCATGAAAACATTTTTTCAATCATCTTTATGCAATTTAATTTGTTTTTGAGCAGATTCTATAACTTCCAAATTCAGTTGCTTAAAAAAAGTTAGACATTTGGTAATATACCATGATTATGTTAGTCATTTGCAGAGTAATCACATAAATAAAAAAGTTAAAAGTAAATATAGCATAAGCCCAGAAAATAAGTAAATATTTTTAAGGTAAATAAAAAATATGAAAAATCATTTGTTTTAAGTAAAAGATAAATACCAAATCAAAATACTGTCATTCAACCTATGTACTTTAGATAATGATAAACTACATTATGCTCATTTCAAAGGATGGAAATGTGTTCTTGTATTTAAAATAATTTATAAAATTGTATTTTAAAGAGGATAAAACCAAGGAAAATAAAGCAGAACAAAACCAATCAAAACAAACCAGTTTAAGTGATACAGGATTTCAAAACATTATGAAATTAATGATAGTTACCATAATGCCTTTTGTTATTTTCAAAATAGCTGCAGATACCTTTGAACATCGTAAAAATCAAACAGAACAGAGTAGAATAGAAACAGTAAAAACAAAACAATGAATACAACAAAGAATTTCAAAACTAGACAATAGTAAATCCAAAATGGCTACCATAATATATCTTGTTATCTTTGAAATAACTGCTCAGGCTATCAGATATAACAAAATCAAACAAATCAAGAGAATAAAACCAAATCCAACAAAACAATGAAAATGATACAGGACTTAAAAACAAGACAATAGGGAATCAACAATGGCTACCACCCTCAGAAGGAGATCCCCCTAGATGCCACACAGAGTACTGCTGTCCACTGAACAGATGATCAGACCACTGGCCATAGACCTGCAAGGTCAGTGAAACAACAAAACACTACAAGCAACAAATTGCATTTCCCTCAATAGCTATCATCACAGCCTGTGTTTCTACAAATCAGCCAGTTGCTTACAGGGCTGATAGAGGAGGTGGGGATTGGTACTTCTTGTTTGCCAGTCCATGTCCCAGAAGGGGCTGGAGGCTGGCTCTCTCTCTGCTGGTGGCGGCCTGTGCGTGGCTCTGGTTCACCCAGGGGGCTTGCTTCCTGGTGAGGCCTTGTTCTCTCCTCCTCCAGTTTATGAATAGCTTTATTTAAAATATTTTATACTTCTATCTCAACTTGTGTTTTGCTGAATCACATGTGTACACAGTTTAAACTGTTCACTCTGAAGGCATTGATAAGGTATTATTTCTACTGCAGTAATATTTAAGCATGTTAATTTTGAAGTATGGCTTATAATTGTTTAAGTGAATCATCAATAAACATAAATTTAATTAGAATTTTAAATGTATAAGTACAAATCAAATCAACATTTAAATATTGATATTAACTCATTTTTCTAGTCCTTTTGCATAAAAATTACTTAATGTACAGTTACTTTTATAAAACCCCTTTGTTAGAGGGTTTTACTATTATTGAAAATTAAGACTTTCTATATAACTGATGTTTTGATATACAGTGTTAGTTTCTTCTTAGTCTCAGTAGTAATAATTTGAAATCTATGTTTAGATTCTTTTTCTTTTTTGTATAGCTAATGTGTAGCTGTTATTCTGCAACATATATTCTTAAAATCACTATTAGTTTTTACAGCATTATCATGTTGATTTTAAAATAGTGTTAAACATTCATGTGATTGATTATTTGTGAATGAACTATTTCTGTACAAAAAGAACTAGAGTGATAGCACTAAATTACAGTATTAAACTGAACACTGGTATAACATTATAATTTGTGTTGTTCCTTCTGTTCACCAAATTTACCTATACTGAACAAGACCCTCTGGGCTTATGCATACAGGAATCTTATTTTGATACCTATGAAGCTTCTTGTGTTGAACTCCAGAAAGAAATTTAAACCAATTTCTGTTGCTTCATATTGAAAATGCTAGAGCACAGTACTTTTTGACATAAGGCTGGGGAGCCATTAACTGCAACATAATGATACATCTTACTACTCTGAAAATCAAGTAGATAATTTCCTGCTGGGGTTTATAATGCAGAATAAAAGAAAACTAACATTACTGAAGGCAAATTTTGGGAATGGAAGCTGCTTTTAGAATAAAATAATTGTGAAAATAAAACCAGAAAAAAATTGTTGAAGAGTAAAGTCCTTGAAGTTTGTTAAACCAGTAAAGAGAGACAAGAAACATTAAATGTTGAAAATAGTGACTTTATATTCACAATTTCCCAATAATCAAAATTTACCTGGCTTTTATAATCAGTTTTTATGTTAATTGACACCCCAAGAATCCATGTCTACTTCACTAAAGGAACAGAAAACATTGGAGCTTTATGTCAAATATCAACATCCTAAAGTCAAAAATTTTTTTATTTTTTTGAAATATTTTAATTCTATACTAAAACACTTTTAAGAATAAACTCCTTTTATTAGTATAAGAAAAACAAATGTGACTTATTTTTTGAGAAAGACAGTTATGTACTTGCATACATATTTGCACGTAGAGATTATCTCTTCCCTGAGTGTAAATATTTGCTTAGGAAGAAAATGGGAGAAAACTCAAGTCCTATGCAATGGATATGTGCTGAACTAATGCAAATGATTTAATGAAACCATGACAGTTTGATGAAAGGTAAGAATAAGATACATTACAGTGTTGCATAATAATATATAGTTTATATGCTAATTATAGATGAGAGGGAATTAATAATCATGCTAACAACAAAAGCAAAATTATCACCAGCATGAAACACATGCTATCTAGGGGTACTTGAGAAAATAAACTGTGGTTATGTAGAGGGGCTTCAAGGAAATAAAATTCTATTCAGAATTAATATGCTGTATCTACTGAATTCTCTCTCTTTATGACTAACATTTTTTAACTAACATTTTTAAAGAAAAAAGATAGGCAGGAAATAGGATTTTTAATAAAGCTAAAATGTATTGAATTCTAAATATGTGTCATTCATTTCATCAAATATTTATATTTAGTTTTCATAGTATTTTAATAAAGCATATAATGCAATTATACATATTTCTGGGTAAAAACTTTTAGGAAAAAATGGAAAAAGAGCTCACCAAATGGTCAAAATGTGGCTGAGGAAGAATTTGAATACAAGATTATTTATTTAGAATAAGTTCCCCTTAAAATTAGCTACAAAGAACTTCCAGAGAGATTGAAGAGCCATACTATTTTGTATTCTTCCCATTATACATAACAATTAATGCTGGATATTATTTGAAAAAACAAATATAAAAAGTGGAAAAAATCAGACACTCTGGGAACCTCAAGACTCAAGGAAGGACACAGTGGGCAGTTGCCTGAGTAATATTTTTAATTATATGTTATGCGATTGGAACTGAAGAAATTGACAACTCAAAAATGCCAATAGGCAAAGGTAGAAAAAAGTCCCATAAAAAGACTATTGAAAGAAGTAGTGCAGCAATATAGAAACTATAGAAAATAACTGCTTTAACCCAGGCAGTTATTTTCAGAAATGCAGGCTCATCTCTCATCCACATCAATTAAGGCCAAGTAGGGAGCCTATATTTAGTTTTATCAGGATATAAAAATTTAGCTTTCACACCAGCCACAGTGGTATTAGATATTGACAAGTAGAGAGACCGGATATGAATTTCCAACCAGGGATAATTTCCCCAGGCCCATGACCATGAAGAATCAGTTGTGGTCTAAGACCAGCCAGAATTCTTACTGCAGCCATCACTAATGATGTCCCTGTAGGAAAAATGTATTACTATGTTCACCAAGTTAAGGAGGTGCCCTGGGCCATCTTCCATAACAGAGCAATGCCAGGGGAAGGCAGCTAAAACAAAAGATTTAAACTTAACTTCAATAAACGCCTACAGAAAGTTTCATAAACATAAGGAAAACAATACATTGAGGAATTATGTGGTATCAGAAAGGAAGGAAGCACAATAAATAAAGGCATAGGTAAAGATGGTTGTGCTTCTCTGAAGTTTTTAAAATGTGTTTGACAATTGAAGCAAATGTTACAATATATTATGATATGGTTTTAAAAAATTTAGAAAAAATGTTTCGTTCAATTACAAACTAATTGTGGATGCAAAGGGGCATAAAGGTATATGATTTTAATATATTCCTTAATCTAAAATAAAAGACAAAAATGGTACACTGTTTTACATAATATACAAATAGGCACACATATAGGATAAAATATTAGAAAATTATAAAAAACAAAACACTAAAAAGTTACATCTAAAAATAAATTTTTATAAACTCTTCACTAATCCCCCAAAAGCAGGAATAAGAAAACAAAAATAAACAATAAAAATCAAAAATATAAACAAAAGTAGAACAGAAATTTTCTATAATATACAAATAAGTGCATTAAGCATAATGAATCTTCAAAAGGCACAAGAAGACACAACTCACCTAATTTGGAGCTAGAGGGAAGATAAAGTATCACATCACACTTAACTGGTCTGGGAGTTTCTTAAAATATTAAACTGGTGACTACTATATGACACAGTAATTCTATTCCAGGAGATTTATTCTGTTATTTAGTTTCAGAGAAAAAATACTATTAATACCTGTTTATAATAATTTAACTAGTAATAACCCATAACTTGGAAGCAACAAAGATGTTCTTTAACAGATGAAACTTCAGAAAGTTGCAAAGATTTTGGGGGTATGGCTCAGTCAAAATTAGTTGCACATTTTATGATTCCATGTATAAATATTCTTGAAATGAGAAAATGATGGAAGAAGTGAAAAGTTTAGCAGCTTGAAGGAAGGATTGAGAATTGGAGAAAAGTGGATACATCTGTAGAAGAGTATAGTGGAGATTTCTCTGATCATGGGAATGTTCTGTGTCTCTATTGTTTCAATATAAATATCCTGGTTATAATATTGTTCTATAATTTTGGATGCCATTACCATTGGGGTAACCTGGGAAAAAGTTCATGAGGTCTATGTAATTATTTTTACAACTGTATTTTCTCTAAGTAAAAAGAATTTACAGAAATTTCGAGATCAGTCCTCCATGTTTAACTTTTGTCACTTAACAAATACCAATTGACTCATTCTTAATTTTGTAGATTCATCAGTGAAATAAGAAATGATGTTTGTGGCCATGGGTAAATGTGGGAATAATCCAGTAAGTGATTATGTCTACTAAAACAAAAATGGTAACTTCAGTGAAGAAAATATGTACATATTTTAAAAGAGAAAATAGTATCTAAATTAGAGCCAGAAATGATGTCTTTCTAATTGGCAACATCTATGATCATTAATGGAAGATCTAAGGCACAGAGATGCAACAGAAACTTATGCTCTAACCCCCATGTTTAGTTGCCCTTCCAGAACAAAGTGTCTTCCTGGGCAGTAGCTTCTTCCACAGAAAGCACCATTTTTCACTTAATTGTCATTTCTTGGGGCCGCATAATAATGAACTGGCCAAGTGAATATAATCTAGAAGAGTCCAATACAAATCTGTTCCAGATGGCTCTTCTTTGTTCTTTTCCCAGGTAGGCTGAATGAAAAAGAAGTGAATATCAAGAGCATTCTCAAAAGACTCATAGTGAAGATGGGATATACTCTATTAGTCTGTGTCCCAAAATGAGTGAGAATTTATTTGGACACTATAAACTATGATGCATCATTTCCAGTGAAGAGTAACAAAGAAATATGGCTGTTGGTTTTACTGACAAACTAGCACTTAAAAATAAAACTTAATTTTCAGAGATATTAGAGTATGTGAAAAGTAACATGCTTCTTAGAATTTAGTAAAACAATATAGTAGCAAATTTACAAACATCTTCATAAATTGTAAAATATTTCTTACTAAAATATCAATATATTTTGAGAAATATAATGCCGTAGTCATATTTTCATTATTGGGATAAGAGATTAAAGGAAGAGAGGTTTATTTTGGTTCATTGTTTCACAAATTTCATTTCATGATCAGCCAGTTCCAATAAGAAATCACGTAGATGAACTGCCAGGCAGAGGAAACCTGCTCACATCATGGCAGCCAGGAAGCAGAGCAGTGCAGGAGGGGTTGGTATGAGAGATGTATCCTTCCAGGTCATTCCCCCAGTGACCCAGCTCTTTTGACCAGGACCCACCTCCTAACAGTACATTCAGCTATGATCCAATTATATCTGAACATGTGAGGCTATTATAGGACATTCTAAATGTAAATCATAACAACATCCAAGAAGTGAAATGATTTGCTGAAAATCTCAGGTAATCATTTGACTAAACCTGCCCTAGAGCCAAATTTTCTGACCTCAGCACTCTATGCATTTACTTCTATTTAGAAAACTACTCTGGGACCTGAAAAGAGCCCCTTCTTCCAGGATTTAGGTATTGTCACTCATTTCAGGCATCACTGAATCCTAAGTTTCATACAGCTGATAAGAAATGGAGATGATGTAGGAGTCAGTGCAACAACACTGCCAAACAGGCTGAAGATCTGTCCTGCTCCTCTGGGTTGATTATTCAGCAGGTGTGTTGAACAGCAGCAGGATCTATACCCTAAATTTCTTGACATCACAGAAGAAACTGCACTCTTACTTACAGGATACTGTCTACAGCTTTTCCAGAGTTCCTTTACAGATCTGATATCGCACTATTGTATTGGTGCCTGATTCTATCATCAATGGGCACATGCAAGTTCTGGCTTTGTTTATGGAGACTGAGTATACCTTTCCACTTCCTGAAAAAGTCAAGACATTCTTTGCTGAATTATCTGGCTTTGAGATTGCTGGCCCCATCACCCACCATATTGCTGCAACTACCCCAGCCAATGATGAGTTGAAGTAGTCAGATAAGGATATGGAATTTGGACTCCTTGGTTAACCACTGAAAAGGAACCAGCTACACCAGCCTTTCTTATGTGTGAGGAGAGGTTCTAGGTAGTCAGGAAACATGGCAGTTATTCATTATAGTTCGTTTATCACTTGTCACACTTCAGCTCATCTTTATAGTTCATTACATACATAAAAATAAAAACATTAAACCATTAAAAAGTAAAATGTGGTATGGTTCTCTGATATATAGTCCTTCATTATGTGACAATAACTGTTGGAGTTTAAAACAATTTCAGCTTATAATTTTACTGCATCTACATTTTTTTGTCAAACACTTACATGTGCTATAGTTAACTAAATATAACCATCTTTAATTTCTATCTTTTAATTTCAATTTTTAATAGTATATGTTTGTACTACATAATATTTACATTTATTGGAGGTAATTAGTACTTGTACTAACACATCTCAATTCCTTTTTTCTCCTTCTCTGTCCCCTTTTTACTTTGGCAGTATCATAATAATTTTTAAAGAAAAACACACCGATCTTTGATTATGGCTCTCTTCTGACTTCATATAGATGCATGAAGATATCTAAAAATTTTTCTTATGGCAATCTAAATTTAAACGAATGAAGATTTGCTATCTTCATGGAGTAATATCAATGAAATTATAATTAATTTGTTCTAACAAGAAATTATTTGATTTTTAAAAAATATATATTATTTTGTTTCTCCTGTGTACTTTGATTTGGCACGCACTTCAGCATTCTCTGTGGTATTACCCACTCTTAATCATCAAATATTTATTTCTACTTTATTCGATGTTATCATCCCATATCCTGAAAGCATTTATATTGAAATGGAGGTGTACACTGGTCAGGATAAAACATGGAAAGTTAAACTCATGAAGGGTTTATATGATGTCATTTATCTTAATAAATTCTAATTCTACTGTTCAATTATCAGCCTTCAAAAAACTCTTACCTAGCACCTCTCATTTTGTTTTGTTCTAACATTTGCTAAACCAGGAAACTAAAAAGTAAATTTGTATTCAAATATGTATCAGAAATCAAATCGTCTAATACATTTTAGACATTTGTCTAATACATTTTAGACATTGTCTAATACATTTTAGATTTCTTTATTTGCTTTCTTCAGGTATTTTTAAGTAATTATGTTTGTCCGTTTATTTACTATATGTTCACATCTCACTCATTTCTTTTTTATTGTTAATCATGTTTAAATTGGAACAGTTGTTTACATAGATGTGTATGTGTGTGCAGATATGAGGTGTTGTGGCAGAAGAAAAATCTGAAGTTTATAATTTAGATGTTTTTCTGCACCACTCTCTCCAAGAAATTATTAAATTTTGTCCTAGTTAATGCATTTATATTTTTCTGTTTTATTTCTAATACTGTGAAGTTATAATGAGTCAGTTTTTGTGTTCTATAATTTGGCTATGGCAGCTTTGTGCTTTTTGTGTGTGTGTGTGTGCTGTATCAGATTATGACAACTAATCAACTCAGGGGTTCTTGCTTTTTTCTTAGCTACAAACTCAGTGAATCTGTTTAGAAAGAGAAGCATATAATTTCAAGATATTTGGGATATAAATACATATATATATGAAAAAAATTTCTTCTTGGTCATCATTTTTAGTTACATTCAGGCAATGTTCTATACCTAATTACATCTCCTGTTGTTCTAGATGAAGTTGCCTTACTGTTATTTTCTGATGTCATTGGATAATTAGTGGAACAATATTCCTTGGAACTTTTAGAAAGAGTGGGAAAAAAGTTTTTGAACAGTATTAGTTATAATAGGCACAATTAATTGTAATTGGGTACAGGAGATTACAGCCTCAGCCTGAGCAATGCCTTTGAGATTTAAAACTGTTAATGAAATTTCCTTATTCGAATTTAATTAACACTATTATTTATGGTTCTCTAAGTTATTTTGTGGGAAATTTCCAGTTGATAGTAATACTTTTCATCTTACATTTTCATACTTGCTTTGGAAAGTTACACAGTAGTATAGTTAGATGCTGACTGTCTGTTGCCTTTATTGCTGACACTTGTTTTGACCCTCAGCAATGGTAGAGACCAAAGACTTTACAGGTACATACAGCAGTTGTGCAAATAAACTCCAAGCTCTAAGTATGTGAAGGACAGCATCCTAGGTCTGCTCACTTATCATTGCATAATTTCTAGTTCTTCTTCCTCAACAATCATTAGCAATCAACTAAAAATTAAACCAAATACATAACATGTGGTTGAATGAGGGTTTATAACTATTCATTACATACTTTTTTGCTTATTGCAAATGATTACATTGTCTACTATTGGTGTACCAATATGTTTTGACAGGTGGAGTAGATGAACATTTTTAAAACATCTCTGACATTAAGGGATGAAATCAGTTTCAAAAATAATCGTGCAGTAACTTAATAATAATCTGAATAAAAGATATGTAGTAGAAGGTAGAGAGATAGGCCTTTTCCAATTGCAAGGGTGATTAATCACGATAGAGCAGGGACAAGAAGAGGGAAGGGGATAAATAAAAAATTGAAATGTGCTATTTGCATGTGCAAACTCGCCACAGGAAATTTAATCATTATATGATGCAAACATGTATAAATATAAAAAAACTTCTAATAATTTAAAAAGTATAGACACAGCAGAAAATAAAAAATAGCGATTTCTTGGTTTTTTTTTCTTTAGTTTCAAACTATTAGGAAGGTTTTTTCTTTAGTTTTAAATTATTAGGAACTATTAGGAACAAAATAACCTACAATTTTAATATACTATCTAATTTCTGTAAAATATTTTGTGCATGAATTAAAATTTGTTCCCTAAAATAGTATTGCAATTTGCACTTCATATTATATGTAGATATTTTAAATTTGAAGTGCAAGTTAAATGTCTAATTAGTCACCTAAAAGGAAGGATTGAAATAATTCAAATTCTACATCTTCATTTTTAAAATCACTGTGCTATCTTATTTTAAATTTACTATTTAAATTAAGAAATGGAAATTGACACAGAAGTAGGAAACATAAGTAACATCTGGTACTACATTTCAATTACAAAGTTAGCCTGCTAATTAAAGTTTCACATTCCTAAACCCATATCTTAAATTTTGTTAATTAACCTTTATTTATTTAAGTTAACAGCCATAAAAATCACAAGGCTTATTAAAGAATAACCAATACAGTATCCTATTTTGCAACATACATGTATTTATGAAAATAGATTAAACTAGATTAATAAAATTCCACTACAAACACATTGCTTAGACTTAGCCACTCAGGAAAATAAAAGGAGAAATAAAAGAAAATGAAAGAAAAACAACACACTGAATTTTAGACAGATTTATTATTTTTAAGATATTTTGAAGGTTTACCTCACTAACACTTAAAATCCTCCTTCTGAATATTTAAGTTTTTTTATTATAAAGAGGATAAAACCAATCAAAGCTAACCAGTATAAGAGATACAGGACTTTGAAACATAACGAATTCAATAGTTACCATAATGCCTTTTGATGTCTTCAAAACAGCTGCAGATAACTTTGGACATAGTAAAAATCAAATAGAACAGAATAGAATAGAGACAATAAAAATAAAACAATGAATGCAATAAAGGGCTTCAAAACAAGGCAATAGCAAATCCAAAATTGTTACCATAATGTATCTTGCTATCTTTGAAACAGCTGCTCCTGCCATTGGATTTGACATAATCAAACAAAACAAAAGAGGATAAAATCCAACCCAACAAAATAATGGAAATCATATTGTTACAGGCAACTGAGTCAGACAGAAATATTATAAACAGTCAGACAGGGCTAGGTCCTCAAAGGAGCCAGTGCAGAAGTTCAGATACCTTGTAACCTCTGAGGAGACAGGCACCTCCTGCTGCCGGGCCAGATCTTGAGACAAAAGGCAGAACAAACACACCCATATCCTAAGGATTGATGTTCTAAATAGTTCTCTATCACCCTGAGGAAGTCAGGAGCCAACATCTCACCCCTCTTCAGGAAGAGTCATTGTCCTTAAACATCCCCACTTACTATGTGACTCGCTTCCCCATTTGCCCTTGATTGAATCAATTTTACCTGAGCAGTTAGTCTTATTGGTTAACCATGGTTACTTCCCACCTTATGCCCACCTTGCAGGTTCCTATTTTCCCCACCTTGGACCCATCCATCCTCATGGTTTTACTCTATAAAAGTCCCTAGAAATGACAGTCTTTGGCAACCCACTCGGGCCCCCTTCTGTCCCTCAGACAGAAGTTTTCTTTCTCTCAATAAATATATTCTGCTCTTACCCCCCATTGTTCCTAAAATTCATTCTTCAATTTTAGAGAACACGAACTCACACCGGACATATAGTATGTTGAGAGTTTCATTCCCCTGTATCATTTGGAGGTCTGAGATCGTTTTTCCTATAGCAATATTGGACTTCCAAAACAAGACCATAGGGAATCAATAATGCTTGCCACTCTCAGAAGGAGATCCCCCGCCTCAAGATGTTACATTGCATACCACCATTCTCTGAATCTATGATCAGACCACTGGCCCCAGACCTGCAATGTTAATGAAACAACAAAACACCACAGGCATCTAACTGCATTTCACTTCTATAGCCATCCTCACAGCCTGTGTTTCTCTGGATTAGCCAGTTACTTATGACCAGGTTGGGGGAGGAGGGGGGATTGGTACTTCTTGTTTGTTTGCCTGCATGCCAGAAGGGGCTGGGGTCTGTCTGTTCCAGTGCAGTGGTGGCCTGCACATGGTGCTGCTTCTCAGACTGGGCTTGCTTACTGGTGTGGCCTTCTTCTCTTTACCAGTAGTCCATGAGTGACGCTGACTCATGGAGGAAGGCTGGGGCCCATCTGTTCCAGTCTGACAGTGGCCCACACATGGTGCTGGTTCCCAGACTTTAAAATTTCTTTTTCTTGTTTAATTATGTTGTCTACAACTCCCAGTATAATGTTGAAAAGTGTGAGAAGAGATCTGTGACTGTGTTCAGGATCTTAAGTGTGGTTATATTATCAAGTGTTAAAGATGTTAACTGCAGGATTTTCATAGATGCTCTTTGCCTTGCTGAAGATCTAGTCCTAGTTTTGTTAGTACTTTCCTATGAAAGTGACTTGGATTTTTTCAATGCTTTTTCTAGGTTTATTTGAATGATCATATACTTCTTGTCTACTACCAGATACCATGCAGTGGGCCACAATCTCCTATCTTATGTTACCATGGCACATGTTTAAGAAGAAAGAACAAAAGACAAAATAGTGGTGCAGCAGGGACTGAGATGACCAGTTGTTCCTGAGGCACAAATGCTACAAAGCAGCCAGAACCTCAGTACTTGTTGGTCACTGGATAAAATGGCAGCTGGTTGTGCAGGACAAGTGGCTAGGCAGGCACAGCTTGTAACAGAGCGACCAAAGTGTTCTTGTGAAAATGACAGGAACAGTAAGCTTTAGGTGATGTTTACTGAATAGCCTGCTTGTCACAAATTTTGGGAAAGAATTTTCCTCTGGAATCATGCAGAAACGTTGTCTCATATCTTCTGTCATGAAGACAGGTACACAGACCGGGTCAGACTCACTAATAAAACTGAAAGCAGATTTTGGGACATCACTGTTCAGGAGTAAGTACAGCCACATTTGGGCCTGGGGGAGGGTGACATGGCATCCTCCACAATCTGTATTCTTTTAAGATAATACATACCAGTTAGGGTTCAACAAGAGATCAGAACTAGTAGATATATTAAGAAGTTTATTGGGAGAAATCAATTTACACAGTTTGGGGGGTCTGGCTAGGCAAGTCCAAAATCTACGGAGTAGCAGAAAAGCCAGATTTAAATCTAGGACATAGGCCAAAGTTACTCTCCATAAGCAGAATTTCTTCTTTTTCAAGGAAGGCTCAGCTCTGCTTCTGAAGACTTTTAATGGATTTGATCAGCAGTGCCATCATTATATAGAATAATCCCCCTTTCATAAAGTTAAATGATTATGGATCACAATCATATTTACAAAATACCTTCACAACACCTAAATTATCCTTCTATTGAGTAACTGGTTACTTCAGTTTAGTCAAAGGATCATCATATATTATACTGATTGATTTTCACATGTCATGCTGCCAGTCTGGAATCAATTCTGTTTTTAGACGCAAGTTTTAGTATTTACTTTTACAGAGAAGAAAATTTAGAGATAATCATACTTTCTCAGGGCTATAGATCCTGGAAACAATGGATTTTAAATTAGAACTCAGATCCGATGACTCTGTAAGTCTGAATAATTCCCAATTAAAATCAGATCATAGCATTCTAAGTAAGATTGAGCCAAAAATAATTCTAGTATGCAATGCAGTAATTTTCACAGTATTAGCTATCAGATACTGTTTAAAAATTAGAAGGTGGAAAAATTGATATAAGCTTTTTGTCTTGTTAAGCAACATCAAATGAACAAAATACTATGAAAACATTAAATACCGTTAAAATCATATTTTCATGAAACAAATATTGAGCGTAAGAAATTGGAAAGTCACAAAACTGAAGCTTTAGAAAACTATCACAAGTAAAGATGGTAGCTTTTAAGTGACAAATAAATGTAGGTTCTATGGCAATGGTATCTATTTTCCTCATGTTTTTATGGATATGTGAAAATCTAATACTTTCATTTAGAAATTACTAGCTTAATGTAACAATTTTGGAAGAGGAAGGAGAGGATATATGTGCATGGGGAAGAAGTACCAAAATATCACACAAATATTTTCACTTAGAAAATATGAACTGGCAGTTATTTTTCATACACAGTCAACATAACTAAATTATTGAAATTTGTTCCTTGAAAAAGACTATTTAAGCCAGGTGTAGTGGTGCAGGCCTTTAATCCCAGCATTCAGGAGCATTGTGAGTTTGAGGCTGGCTTGGGCTACAATGCAAGTGCAAGGCCGGCCTGAGCTACATAATATGACCCTGCCTCAAAAAAAATAGGGCGGGGAGTTTGGCTCAGTGGCTTAAGCATCTGCCTGGCAGGTGTGAGGTTGTGAGTTTGATCCCTGGTGTCACAAAAAATTTTTCAAAAAAAACCCATTTTTTTTTATTTTATGGAAAAGAAGCAAAACAAAATTTAATAACAAGAGGAGGATAACAATAGTTAATACATCACATACTGCTTTCTTTAAAGTAGTTATTCAGAGTAAAGATATCATCATAAAAAAGTCTCCAATCAACTAAGAGACCCTGGTAGCCTAACTAACTTGCATTTTTTTCCTTTTCCCATTCTTTCTTTCCCCTATTCCCTTACCTAGTTCATTTTTCCTTTTGAACAATTTCTACCCATTTCACAATATCTATTGTACATTTTAACTATAGCTATCACTACTTTTTTTTACTTTGAGTAAACCTTATTTTAAATACATACATTTATATTTGTATATATGTGCATACTTACATGTTTTATGCAATTTCTCAGAGTTACACAATACAAGTGACTATTAAAAACATCACTGGAAGCACAACTGCTAACAACAGAATAATGAAATATGAACTCTAAATTTAAGAAATTTAAAAATATAATAGAAAAAAATACCTGTAATAATTTATATTTTGTGAAAGCAATGTTATATTTTTTAGATGCTTGCCTTGACATTGACTCTCATTGAGTCTGAGAGTACAGAAATATAGTTAGAAAACCTAGAGAAACACTAGAAGATGGAGAAACAGGAAAGAGAAATTAATAATGTATTTAATCTGTAAATTGTTATGTATCTAAGAGGCACTCAGACTACTAAATTACCACAATACAAAGTGCTTTCATTTCTAAAAACATAAGTTATGTTTGAACACACTCCTCTGTACGTAGTATTTATATATAAGCATCAACAAATTAATGCATTTAGTTTTACATTATCATAACAAAATAGCCAAAGAATGTTAAGTTGATAAGGAAAAGAGGTTTATTTAGCTCATAGTATTGAAGTTCAAATTTTGGCAGGCCCAGTAATTTAAACTCTATTTATGGTTCTCTTTGTGCACCACTTCAAGTTGGATAATATCGTGGCAACAGGAGATTTTGTCAGAGGAAGCAGTTGCTTCTCAAAACAGGAAATCAGAGAGCAATTCATGAGTAACTTTGATCCTATAACTACTTACTTTTACAAATGCTTGTGAATGTCACAAGAACTACGTAAATGACTTCCAAAAGCTGCTTCTCCTTCACCTAAGAAACTCTCCCTATGCTCTACTTTATAAAAGTTCTAATGCCTCTCAGTGCAACCATATTGGAGACCAAACTCCTAACACTGGAACCTTTGGAAGATACCCTCAGACCTTGGCCAAACTATAGCAATCACTACTTTATTGGAATCATTGTTAATACAAGATATTCTGTGTAAATACCAGGATGGCAGATTGTGGTGATAAAACTAGATCATAGTGATGAATTTCTTTAAGGTCATTTCTTAGATCTTAATTTTCTTAGAAAATATAGGCAGTTTGTGAGCAAAGAAAATGCTGTTCATATTTAGAATCTTCATTAGTGAAAATTAAATGCTGTTAGGAAAATGCTAGTAATTAATTGGGCATTAAAATAAAACCCAGACTGCACTACATTACATTGGGGTAATTTAGTGCAATGTTAATGAGCACTGATTCCACTTAATGATACACTTCACAAATTTTGGAAAAAAACTGCACTATTTTTAGATATTAATACATATTAGAGTAATTGTCACAATAAGAACATTATTTAACTAAAGGTTAAAAACATGGTTTTATGCAAGTAAAATTGCAACAGAATAATCAATGGTAATTTGATATAGTCTAAAATTTCATTAGTACAATGCAATTTTGGGTTATTTTAAAAAGTATTAGGATTAAGCACAAGAATTTTTGATCCAGGAATCACTCTACCTCTCTTAACCTTGTAGCCTAATTTTTCAGGTGAAAGGTTTTATCTGTGATCTCTTAGAATCTTCTCATGAAAAATCAACACTTTACTTTCTAAAGAGGAAAATGACACATCTCTGAAAGAAATTGAGTTAGATAATCAGTTAATATAACAAAAAAAAGAGAAAATGTTAGCATTTGCATAACAAATTTGGCCAAAAGTTTTAAGGTAACTTGTCAAAATTGATTAGAAGATGATAGTCATAAATGCAGTGGTTTCTGTGTCCAGGAATATGAACAGTGAATAAATAGAAATGTATTCTTTGAGAAAAACATGTAGTAGAAGAGTCAAGCACACATCAGTTATTCATCTAAATTAGTCTCAAAGAATGTACTACAGACTGAGATAAGTCAATGATTAAACATAGGTACCAGATTTTGCTCTATTTTCTTCATGTTCCTGGATTTACAAGCATTAAAGCTCTCAGCTCATTAAAATACAAAAAATCAAATGCAAATTTTTGGTGCCTCTTATTAAAACGGTTGATATCTTTTATCTCAACTTCAAAGTTTTGCTCTGTTGCCTTCAAACCTTCAATAGATTTTTTCCAACTTTATTTTGAAACCTAAACTTTTGTGCCTAAACCTTTCTTCTATGATTAAATTTTTAACTAGCCTTGAAAACTCTAAGAAAAAGCATATGATTTTACATCAATGAAAGCTTTCTCTTGTCTTTGAAATAGTACTTTTATGATTCAGTTCAACTTTGTGTTAATTCCAGTTGATGTCATGATTTGAAACATGTGATGATCAATTAAATTATTCACACAACAAAAGGTTTATATGAGAAAATGCATTTGTTCTTCTAGTCTGCTATAAGTATCCAGTGATTCATTATATGTGCCATCTTTACTGCTTCATGAGGTACCCAGATAATTGGGCAAACTTTATTCTTGGTAGATCTGTGAGGAAAATTTAGATTACATTAAATACTAGTTCAATGGAATTCTGAGTAAAACAAAATTGTTCTCCACAATGTGGATCTCATCCAATTAGTTGAAGACCTGACTACAAAGAGACCAGCTTCATCTGCAAAGATAATTTTCTACCAAGACTGTTTTTAAATTTTCTCTGCAACATTGGTTCTTCCTGGGTCTCTGAGTTCCAATTTGGATTTAAGTTGGAACATCAGTTATTCAAATCTCCAAGCTCCTAAGGCCACCTTGAGTGATATTATACTTGCTAACTTCCATAATCACATGTGTGACTCTATCAATGTACTTAATAATCTATATGCAACTATGCATATACATAGAAAGCTGGACAGTACGTAGTTTTTACAGTTGTTTCCAGCACATCCTCAGATGCTGCCAACTCCCTTACGGTGCTCTTACATGATGACCTCTGTCATATCAACTGATCTGCAAGGTACTACTAACTGTAACATTATGAAGTCCATCTGATGATACTACTCAAATCCCTTCTGCTGCAGATTTTCTTGCCCTACCTTCGATGGAAGAAAAAGTATTCAGAATAATGTCTAGGGTGTTGCACGAAAAGTCCTGGTTCTCAGGAAGCAGCTACAAATCCACTACACTTCCACTAGCTTCGTTCCCATACTGTGGCTGTAGACTGGCCCAGGCCAGTGAAGGAATGACCTTTGGGTTCCCCAGTATTTTATAGTCCCCCTTCCTGAAGTAGTGTGGAAAAGAACCAAAAATAAATTGATACCCCCTGGTGCCGCAAAATAAATAAAGAAAGAAAGAAAGAAAGAAAAAAAAGAAAAAAATAAATTGATACCTACCCTCTCTTCAGTCCCCAAAGAACAGCAATGGCAGCTGTTCTCAGTCTGTTAGGGCCCACAGTGGGTCCAGACAGCCTGCACTGGCAAAAAGAGAGTCCCCATTTTCAAGACTGCTTGAAAGCTGTGCTCAGCAAATGAAGTGAAGCAGAAAGTATAATGAAAGAAAGAGTGGTTTGTAAGATGCTGCTGTGAGCATGAATGTGAAAGTTGCAGATCCTTGGTAATACGTCGTCATGCTGGTCCCTAACTGCTGCACTCTTGCATCTTCCATAACATGGTCCCAGAGCTGAGAAGGTGGTGGAAGGGGTAGAAGGTGGAAACTGTTTTTCACTGATTTGCTTAATTTGTTTTCCATGGACAATTTACCCGAGTAGTAAACTACTTGTCTTCTATACCATTTAACCATAAAATGGAATTTTGACTGATTAAAAATGCATATAAAATTACTAAACACTTGATTGAATTTATTAAATTCAAATTGAATTGATTAAATTATCAAGTTGATTGAAATATATAAATTATATGTAAGGTATAGATAGATGATAGAGAGATAGATAGATAATAGAGTTGGTGCTGTTTCTCTAGGGAAGTCTAGCAGATTTTGGTACTGAGGAGAGTACTAGAGAAGTAAAATATGGAGAATAAATTTTCCAAATTGTTTCTGGTGTTTTTGGAATTGCCTAAGTCAACTGGATTTAAAGACAATGATCGTACGTGTAGCAGTAAAGAGAGCACTAATAGTGTATGATGTCTCTCGATTGAAATATAGAAACTATAACTATCAAATACTCTTAATAGTAGTGTTTATAAGAAGCAAATATTCTAGGTGACAAAATAATGTTACTTTTGAACATTTTTCTGAAACTAATAAATATAATGAGATCAACTGATTGTTCCTAATGGTGCAGGATGAAGCCAGGAAATAGAAGGATGAGTTCAGGCATTTTAATTCCCAGTTTAAGTACTGCATACATGACTTGAAATATTCCATATGCACCACGAAAAAGACTCATCTCCTGTAGCCATAGGACTAAGACTCCTGAAAACCAAATCCAGAATCTCACTTTATGAATGACTGCATTACACGGAAACTGTATCTCTATCCTTTTAGGTTATCTATCGGAAAGGTGAGTACACTGACTGAGAAGAGATGAAAGTTGGAATAGTAGCATTTGGTAAGACTCTCACAAAACTGCATACAATGGACCCCAAAACTTTAATATTTTCTCCAGTAGAACCTCACGTAGGAGAATCATCCTTACTGTCTTTTGAAGGAATTAATTCTGCATCACCTGAGAACACTTTAGTGATCATTTGAAGACGGTACCTTCCAAGACAATGCTGAGGACTCAGGTAATGAAACTA
>RJWM01032547.1:0-21396 GCA_004363535.1 Dasyprocta punctata | reverse complement strand
GTCTGTTTTGATTCCAGTACCTTGCTGACTTTATCACAGTAGCTTTGTAGTATTGTTTCAGGTCAGGGATTTTGATGCCTCCTGCCTTCCCTTTGTTTCCCAGAATTGCCTTTGCTATTCTAGGTCTTTTCTGGTTCCAGATGAATTTCAGGAATGCTTTCTCTAGTTCTGTGAGGTAGGCAAGTGGTATTTTGACTGGGATTGCATTAAATCTGTATAACAATTTTGGGATAATGGCCATTTTCACAATGTTTGTTTTCCCTATCCATGAACAGGGAATGTCTTTCCATTTTCTGATATCTTCTTCAATTTCCTTCCTCAGAGTAATGTAATTTTCACTCTATAGATCTTTTCCTTCCTTTGTTAGATTGATTCCTAAGTATTTCATTTTTTTGGATGTTGTAGTGAAGGGTGTGGTTTTCCTTATTTCTCTCTCAGTGACTTTGTTGTTTATGTACAGGAAGGCTATTGATTTTTGATTGTTTACCTTGTATCCAGCAACATTACTGAATTTGGTTGTTACTTATAGAAGTCTTCTAATGGATTTCTGGGGGTCTTCTATGTAGAGCATCATATCATCTGCAAATAATGACAATTTTACTTCTTCCTTTCCTATCCTTATTCCCTTTATTTCTTTCTCTTGTCTAATTGCTCTGGCTAGTATTTCCAGACCCATATTGAATAGAAGTGGTGACAATGGACATCCTTGTCTTGTTCCTGATTTTAGGTTGACAGTTTTCAGTTTTTCTCCCTTTAGTAAGATGTTGGCTGTTGGTTTATGACATATGGCTTTTATCAGGTTGAGGTAGAGACCATCTAGTCTGATTTTCTATAGAGTTTTTATCATGAATGGGTGTTGGATTTTGTCAAAAGCTTTTTCTACATCTATTGAGATGATCATGTGGTTTTTGTCCTTGGCCCTGTTGATATGGTGTATTACATTTATTGATTTGCATATGTTGAACCATCCCTGCATTTCTGGGATGAATCCCACTTGCTCATGGTGTATAATCTTTCTGATAACTTGCTGTATTCTATTTGCCAGTATTTTATTGAAGATTTTTGCATCTATGTTCATTAGGGAGATTGGCCTATAATTTTCTTTTTTGGTTGGGTCTTTCTCTGGTTTTGGTATTATGGTAATACTTGTTTACAGGAATGAGTTGAAGACACTTACTTCCCTTTCAATTTCATTGAAGAGTTTGAGGAGAGTTGGCATTAAGTCTTCCCTAAGTTTCTTGTAGAATTCAGCAGTGAATCCATTAGGGTTTGGGGTTTCTTTGTTGGTAGGGTCCTAATTACATTTTCAATTTCATTTGCTGAAATTGGGTTATTCAGCAGCTTTACACCATCTTTATTCAGCTTTGGTAATTCATAGGTTTCTAGGAATCTGTCCATTTCTTCTGTGTTATTGAATCTATTTGAGTAAAGGTTTTCGAAGTAGGTGTTGATGATCTTGTGTATTTCCACAGGGTCAGTAGTGATTTCACCCTTTTCATTTCTTGCATGAATCTGAGTTTTTTCTTTCCTCTTTTTAATAAGGTTGGCTAGGGGTTTATCAATTTTATTTACTCTTTCAAAGAACCAACTCTTTGATTCATTAATTCTTTGTATTATTTTCTTAGTTTTAATTGCATTGATTTCTGCTCTAATCTTGATAATTTCCTCCCTTCTTTGGGCTTTGGACTTGACTTGCTCTTCTTTTTCTAGAAGTTTGAGGTGCAGAATTAGGTTGTTTATGTGTATTGTTTCCATTTTTCTGATGTCAGTGTTTAGTGCTATAAATTTCCCTCTGAGGACTGATTTCATTGTGTCCCACAGGTTCTGATAATTTGTATTTGCATTTTCATTCAATTGTAGATATTGTTTAATTTCTTCTTTAACTTCTTCTGTGATCCATTGGTTATTTAGGAGAGTATTATTTAATTTCCATGTGTTTATTCAGTTATGGTAGGTTTTCTTGTCATTCATTTCCAATTTTACTGTGCTATGGTCAGATAATATGCATGGAATTATTTCAGTTCTTTTGCATTTAATTAAGCATGTTTTGTGGACCAGTATATGATCTATTTTAGAGAATGACCCATGTGCAGCTGAGAAGTATGCGTATTCTGATGTTGATGGGTGGAATACTCGGTACACATCTACTAGGTCCATTTGCTCACAAGTTTGATTCAGTTCTGTTATTTCTTTGCTGATTTTTTTGTTTGTTTGATCTGTCTCTCTGTGACAGTGGGGTGTTGAGGTCCCCTGTTATAACTGTATTATTGTTTATTTGGTTTTTCATGTCTATTAAGAATTGTCTTACATAGTTGAGTGCTCCCATATTCGGTGCATATATATTTATGATTGTAATCTCTTCCTCTTGAAGTTTTTCCCTAACAAGTATGTAGCGACCTTCTTTATCACTTTTGATTATTTTTGGTTTGAAGTTCACATTGTCTGCAAACATAATAGCTACCCCTGCTTTTTTCTGGGTTCCTATTGCATGGAGTATTGTTTTCCAGCCTTTGACTTTTAGTCTGTGAATTTCCTTTTGAGTGAAATGTGTTTCTTGTATACAGCATATTGTTGGATTTTGCTCTTAATCCACTCTGCTAGTCTGTTTCTTTTTATTGGTGAGTTGAGACCATTTACATTGATTGATATAACTGATATGTACTGGTTCATCCCTGTCCTGAAACCTTTCTGTTGTTGGTTTTCTACATTTGTGTTTAATTATTTGCCCTGCTTGGTGGTTTCCTTTTGTTGTTGTTCTTAAGATTATAGCTATCTTTGTCTCTTTCTAGAGTGTCTTTCAGTACTCTTTGTAGTATTGGTTTGGTGGCCATAAATTTCTTCAGTTGTTCTTTGTCATGAAAGTATCTTATTTCTTGACCAATTTTTAAGGATAGTTTTGCAGGGTACATCAATCTGGGTTGAAAGATATTTTCTTTCAGGATTTGAAATACTTCACTCCAAGCTCTTCTTGACTTAAAGGTTTGTGCTGAGAAGTCTGCCATGATTCTGATAGGCTTTCCTTCATAGGTGATCTGTTTCTTTTCTCTGACAGCTTTTAGTATTTTGTTCTTGTGCTGTATTTCTGATACCCTTATTATTATATGTCTGGGTGAAGGTTTATTTTGGTTATGGTTAATTGGGGTTCTGTAACCTCACTTATCTGTATATCAGATTCTCTTCCCCTGTTTGGAAAGTTTTCTGCTATTACTTCTGTGAATAGTCTTTGCAGGTCATTAGTATTGACCCCTGCTTTTTCATTTATGTCTATTAATCTTATGTTATTTCTCTTGGCATCATCTTGCAGCTGTTGAATTGTTGTTTCTTGGTTCCTTACTATTTTTAAGAGATCTTTTCTTTCATGGCCATAAGCTCCCATGCTATCTTCAAGGTCTGTGATTGTATCTTCAGCTTCATTCAAGTGGTTTTTCAAACTTTCAATGGAATTTTTCATTTCCTGCATTTCCCTTTGAATGTTTCATGCATTCTGTTTGTGTCTTATATTGTTCCTTCAAAGTTTCCATCATTTTCTTATGTTCTTCTATTTTTTATCTTTCTCTTCTTTAGATACACAAAATATTTCTTTCATAATGACTGTCATTTCATTTTTTAGCTGAGAGATTATTTCTTATTTGAGTTTCTCTATAGCTTCATCAAGCTGTTTCTTTACTGCATTTGCTTTCAGAAAGTTCAGTTTGTGACTCCCAGTGTCTTCCATTTCAGTGTCTCTTGGGTTTGTTCTCGGTGGGCTGGGGGATTGAGACAGCCTCTTGGTCTTTTGTTTTGTCATTTTCTTCTGGGACCTGTGTAGCTCTTTGTCCTGCGAGGCTGACCATGCATTTCTGGTGGGTTGTGCTGAGTCGCGGGACAAGGTAGAGCTGGATCCTGTGCACCACCAGTGAGGTGCACTCCCAGAGTGTGCTGCTGAAGCCTCTGCCTTACTGGGTTGGGCCTGAGACCTCCCAGGCCCAGGCAGCTAGGCGGAGGGTACCCCAGAATGTGGCACTACCCAGACCCTGAGTCTGGCTGCAAGGAGTTCAGAGCCTCTGGAGTGTCAGACAAGCCTGGGCAAATCCCAGGCTTACAGTGCCGGACACTGCTTCTAGTTCAGTCTATACTCAGTTGGCTCCAAGGCAGGGCAGCATGGCTAAAGGGGACCATTCATGGTGGCTGAGGCAGGTACCAAAATTGACAAGAGCAAAAGGCAAAAGGGGCAAAAAGGTGGAGCATGCCTCCTTCCCTCAAGCAGCTTATCCACTCCTGGGCAAATGCTAGATTAAGCTACCTTTGAAAGACATGCCTCAATGAGTGGACGAGGCTTTTGGGGGACACCCAGACACAAACCATAGCAAGAATTAACAGCAAAGAGCCCAGTAGAATGATTTAAAGCATTTTGAGCTTGACCAGAAAGGAAGCTCTATTAAAGATATGACCTACAAAAATGAAGCCAAAGAGATTGTGACAATGAAGCAGTTGCAGAACAGTAACAACACAGTAGAGAAGAAGGCCTGAAACCATAACAAGAACCAGTATTGCTGCATGCTTTGTAGCTTCAAAATTGTGAAGTGAAAGACTTTGCTTTGAGACAAGAGTCCAAGAACACAATGTTCCAAAATGGTGGTGGCCTAGAGAATTTATGCCTTGGGATTGTGTTCAGAGTCCTCAGATACCCATGCATCAACTCTTACAGCCATGAGAAAGAAGCCTTACTACTGCTCCATCTGGTGGCAGACTTCGGTGTTACCCACATGGTGATGATTTTGTGTGCATGAAGACTGGAAAAGTTATGGGGTCAGGAAGGCTTCCACTAGATTTCAGAAAAAGACCTGGAAAACTAGGCAATGTGTTTCTGACAGGACAGTTTACAAAGCTGTGAATATGAAGCTGAAGGTGCAATTATGGCCCCAGAAGTTTGGAGAAAACAGGTGCATGGATCACCTGAGAAAAGTTACAAGGAATGAGTAAAGCCAGTCCTGAAGAGAAACCATAAGAGCTGCAAGATAGGTAGTGGTGTAGAGGTAGAGTCACCCAGTTCTTTTGGGTTTCACATATTGCCACAGATTACAAGATTCTGGACACAGAACTATGGTACATAATGTTAGCCCTGCTGGATTTTGGACTTGCTTGGATCTGTTCCTTTCTATTCCTGTTTGTACCTTTTGGAATGGTAATGTTCAACTTATGCCACTGTAGGTTGCAAGTGTTTAACTTTCTTTTCATTTGTGCAGGGGGTCATTGCTATAAAGTTACCTTAAATTTCAGAGTAGCATTTGGACCTGAACTTTTCAGCAGTGCTGAAACTGTTAGAATTTTGACAAAAATATCTTTTGTGTAAAGGGATCTGTGTAAGTGTTTTGGGGGCTAGGATTAGAATGTTATGACTTGTATCTGAATGTTGCCCCAAAACCTCATGCAGTCATAGGTAGAACTTTTAAGGTGACACTGGATTTAGGATGTGTGATGCTGAGATTAAATATACTGTGTTAGGTTAAAAGACTATGTGATTACTAAAGTAGTTCACTGATTGATTTGGCATACTCTGGGTGTGCATAATGGGAAGGCCAACTCTATGTGTGGGTGGCACCACCCAAAGTTTTGGTAGCCTGGAAGAAAACGTGAGTCAGGGTGCTGCTGTTTTTTCTTTGCTGCTTTGTTGCTTCCTGCCCAACATGAACTTTTTCTACTCTGCAATGCCCCTCTGCTATGCCACCCTGCCTTGGAGCCTGCTGACTATGAAATAAAACGCCTACAAACTGAGCTACAACAGACTTTTCTTCATTTAATTTGGGGAGTTGGATGCTTTGCCTCAGCAGTGAAAAAAGTAAGACAAAATAAACAAATTGCTGCGAAATATGTAAAATATGATAAATAACAATGTGCAACAATTTAATTGAATAATACAATACTTGAATTTTAAAATTGATTTGTATGCTTGAAAGATGATGGAAGGTAGAATTAACATGGAAATAGATCAGTTCACCTCATCTTGCTTAAAATGGAGAAAAAAATAAAATAAAGTCTCAAAAACCTATAACATAATATAAAAACTTCTAGTATATCACATAGTATAAAAATCATTAGCACTTACCTTGGACCTTCAGAAAGTGAGTAGTGAAAGAATGTTGAACAAAACAGTTTATGGGGACTGGAAAATGCAACTTGATGTGACAGCACTTGCCTAGCTTGCGTGAAGTCCTGACGTTACAAAACAAGTGAAGACATTTAAAGGAATAGTAGCCATATTTTCCTCAATTAAAGTTAAAAAAATTATGGTTTTAGTAAGCTCAAAGAAGTACAAATACAGCAGAAAAACGCACATCGTACTCTACCTGATGAAATTCAGAGGTAAAATATTGAGAATGTTCAGAGAATAATAATATTTTATGTAGAGGGAAACCACAGTTTGGTACATCAATGACTACTTATCAGAGAGTATCAGAAAATATAGAGGGCACGAGACTGTGAAACAATAGCTTCAATATTTTGTAAAGTCGTAAATGTGAAAGAACAAAAAATATTCACCAAGAATTCCACATCTAAAAGAAATTTTCTTTAACAATGACAGAGAAATAAAAACATTTATAAAAAAATTATTTAAGGTCTGCTGAAGACCTGTACTGCAAGAAATAACAGATTTTTTGAGCATGTAAAAATTTATAACATATGAAAACTGGGTACTCTAGCAATTTATGGACCTCTTGGAGGGTGGTACTGATATTTGTTCACAGAAAAAAAATCCATGGCCAATGTGATGATATGCCACCTTGGTCCTCTTTCTAAAAGCACAGGTTCTAACTGTCCAAAATGGTGGAGTTCTTTATGCAGAAAACATTCATTTCACAACTTCTGGAATCATCTCAATTATGGATTTTTTGCATGCAATGACTATTCAAAGAGGATGTACTAATGACTAGCTGTTTATCAATTAAAAAATAAAAATAAAAAAATACAAGGTCCTCAGTGGACTATTTCAGCTTCAGACTTTCTGAGAGGTTTGGTCATTAACTCTCAGAAACTCTGTTAAGTCTCCATTGTGGGTAACTCTCTCTATACAATGGTGTTTGCACATTCTTTCTACAGATCCTCTTCCAAGGAATAATTCCTAAATAATGTCATGGACACAAAAATAATACCAAAATAAAGAATTTATAAAAAGAATCACTGGACAAGACAAAAATACATGAAAAAGTACATTATTTGTGAGGGAAGTAAAGCAGCTATACAGCTGTGTGTTGTCAAATAGGAAAGATGTTAAAGATGTTTTGAAAAGTTTAGAACTGCAGAGAGACCTTTCTAAACTTTTCAGTTTTATGGCTAGAATTCCATAAAAGCATTTGTCTAGAGAAACTGAAAATTTGACTATAGAATTGATAATGTATACATATATTTGTTTTTTATTATATATACTAATGTGTGTTAAATGGGGAACATGAGTTATTTAGTAAACAGAATGTTTAATACTTAGGCTCATAATCAATAGAAAACAGGAAAGTTTAAACAATTATGAGATGTGACTAAATGTACTTCCCCTGAAGCTCTTCATAATGTACCTCACTTACAAAAACTGCTGGAAACTAAAAGTGAAGAATTCCATTCAAAGTGTATATTGTATTTAGTTATTTATCTAAATATAGATTTATTATTAATTATATGTAAATGAACCACATTTGACAGTCTGCCAGAGAGTCCGTCTGTCTTCAACAGCTTCCTGTCCCAATTCCGCATTTCTTTTAGTGGTAACAAATTAAATGTGCTGTTTCCTCTGCACTGCTTGAAGTCTCTTGCCTGGTGTGAGCATCATTTGGTATTAATTAAGCTACCTATCTCTCTCTAGATCTAGCAGTTCTTAAAAATTTTCACAGTATCTTGTGGAATACGTTACAAGTTAAAAATGCTGCTTTTGTTTGAGTGTATTACTAATTTTGAATTTTTTCAGATATACTCAGCAAATAAGTCTGATCTTATATAGTGAAGTGGATGCATTATCAAAACTAACAATGTCAGGGCTGGAGATTTAGCTCAAGTGGTGCAGGGCCTGACTGGCAAGTGTGAAGTCCTGAGTTTGATTCCTGGTACCCCTCCATTTACCATTTAACAATGTCAAGTGATAGATAAAACTGAAAGATATGGAAAGATTGTGACTAATGAGCAAAATTTTATTCTTTGAAGTAAAGAAAACTATTGAAAACATAATATAAAAAGAATATAGTGTTTAAAGAAAAATTAATGAGGTTTGCCTTCCTTAGTTTTGGTGCTAACTTTAATTTAAGTGGAAGTACTTGGTCAAAGTGCTATTTTTGTTATGTACCATATTTATGATTGTGATGTGCTAGCACTATATAGTGTTAATATACATCCGTTGTATCTGATGAATTTTGTGTAAAATGCTAGGGATTCAAAAAATAGGAAGACATTATCTTGACATGTAAGAGCCCACAGCTAAACAATACCACTTTTCCTAAAAATGGTTGCTGTTGGGCCAGGGATTTAGCTCAGTGGCATAAGTGTCTGCATGGCAGGTGTGAGGTTGTGAGTTCGGTCCCTGGTACCAAAATAAGGGCTGAACATAATATAACATGAAATGTGCACTAATCTTAAGAGTATGACTTGCTGATTTTTCAACAAATGTATATATCATCTGGATAAAAATATAGAATATTGGCAGCACTTTGCAAGCTTTACTTTTGGAATTTTTACTTTTGGAATTTCTTCTACAGAGTTAATCTCTATTCTGACATCTATCTTATCAATTGAGTTTTCTGCTCTTGTACCACATGTAATGATACATAAATGAACTAATATAGTATTGAAGGCCCAGATAGCTTTGCATATAAATTCTTTGTAAAATCTCACTTCAATAAAACATTTTCTAATGTAAATACTTACAAGTACTTACATAATTAAATTGTCTATTAGTTACATCTAAACTTACTGTTCATCCAAAAAAATTTTGATCAGCTAAATATTGGTTGCTGCATTTTGTTTTTTCTTGAATAATAAAAGTTTATTAAAGGGTAAAACATGAGGGCCCACGAGCATAGCTCAGTGGCACAACACCTGCCTGGCAAATGTGAGGCCCTGAATTCACGTCCCAGTACAAAAAATAAATACAATAAATAAATAAATAATAAAGAGTAAAGCATGAATAAAAGATAATGGCAGATTAAGAATGTGGTGATAGCCTCAAGTACAGCTGACAACAACTGCTGTGTCTCTCCAAGAACCTGACACTCTTTCCACCTATAGATGCAGTTTTCTTCCCTTCCCCTTTCTTATGGCCCAGCTTTGTAACTTGTTGCCCAATGGAAGGGAATAAAAAGACTGACACCCAAGTTCTGGTCCTCGTTCCTTAGAGTGCTTGCAAATTTCCTGTTCATTCGCTGGTTCATTTTGTTTTAAATTCCTGCCACTAAACTGTAGGTAAATGCAGGCTAATATGGTGAAAAGAAAAGACATATGGACCAGTGCTGGAGAACATCACAGGAGAAAATTAAAGTACCCTGGTTAGCTGAAGAGGAATACAAAGACACGCATGATCATATTTAAATAATATGGAGCACGAGAACTGTTTACTCAATGCACAGAGTTATTAACTATTAATAAATCTGTGATTTGTGAAACCTGTAAATATTACTGGTTTGTTATAAAACAATAGATACTGTAGATATTGAAAAATAAACATTACAACTGATACATTAGAGTAACCACTTCTATTACATTTTAAATGGGCATGGAATGTTAAAAATAAGAACAAAGTCTTCAATTCCTGTATTAATTGTCGAAATGTCATGAATAATAATTTCAGAATTGGCTAGTTATCAGGGATGTTCTTCAGCTAGTGGTGTGTGCCACTCTACATTTACTATTAAGACACCTCATGAATTGGCAACAATAATTTACTCTTTGCTGCTTCCTATCATTTGAATAATACATTCATGTCCTTTGTGTGTACTTTCCATTAAAATGGACTTGTTGTTTTTAATCCCATACCACGGTGTTGGCCTGATCATGGAAGTGACTCAAAGTAACAGAATTTGTGGACATCGGAGAGTAAGATAATTTCTACCTGGGGCTTTAGGTGTATGATATATTTCTGCATACTTTTCTGATACTTCTGTGGTACACTATGAGGAAGACATACTCAGATTAGACACAGATTTTACCTTAAACAGCTTCTAGGAGACAAAAATCAGATTTTTCTAGGTAAACTTTATGGTGTCACAACCAAGTTGTCCACAAACAAGAAAATTAGTTTTTTTATACTAACTTGAGGACTTTTTGTAAGGAGGGCTAAATCATATGTATTTGAATATATTCTATATATCATTCCAATAATTTCATGAAATTATATGTTTCTAATTTTTAAAAATGTATCCCACTATATAACATTATGAGAATGATTTTGATAAGTTTTAAAGCATCTGAAATCTTAACAAATTTGAAGAATTTCTCTAAATTAGTAACAGAGAAAGTAGCATTAAATCCAGGGTAAAAATGTTTAAAGACATATTTTATATAAGTATTAATGTATATAAAAATCTAGGTTCATTTTCACTTTTTCAATATAATAGCAAATAATTTTGAGATTTATCTTTTTTGCAAAGCATCACTTTAGATATATTTTTCTTTAAAGACAAAATGCTTATTTCTTTCTGTAAATAAATCCTATAAATCTCAGGAGTAGATCATGTGACGTATAGAAAACTTGCCAAGAATCTGAATGATTTCTGACTTGCATTCTTTATAAACATGAAATATAACAATTATTGTTTTTTTTTCATATTGACATGGTCACAGAAAATTAAATATTAGTCTAAGATATCTATTTTTTGTTTTTTCTGAAGCAAACCCAACAGTAATAGTAACAATAGGAATAAAACTAACAAAAAATAAAATTAGATTAAAAAAATCTGCGCTAATTAAGTCAAAACATTCAGAAAAACAACTAAATTTTGAGCCTCTCTTTGTTGAATTAGTAATGAACAAAAGATAATAAAAGGAAAATTTGAAAAATCATAAGAAGTAATAATAAAAAATGCTGAGTCTCTTGTTGCTGATACATGCTTATGTATTTTATAAAGTGTTAGTACAAAAAAAGAACTTTTGTTCCATAAAGGAAATTAGCAATTTTGATGATACAAGAAAATGTGTTTTGGGAGAGAGAAAGAGAAGAGGCATGGAAGGAAGGAGGGAAGGGGAAAGAAAGGGAGAAAGATGGAGGAAAGACGAGAGGGAGGATAAGAACAAAGGAAAGAAATGAAATTAATGAAGAAAATAAATAAAAAATACAAAATCAGAAAGAAAAACTATCTCAATGGGATAAACTGCTATAATAATCACTGTTTCAAAGTAGCAGCTTTCATTTACTTAGTAGTAGGATTTATACATTTTGCACATGATTGTAAGCTTTTTTACTTCGCCAGGAATCATATCTTCATTTCATTAGAATTTCAAAGAGCAATATAATAGCTCAGAGTTCAATATGAACATATCCTCTAACTTCTGTAAGAACATTTGCTATCCAGGAAGCATGAGATCTAGACAAGTAAAACTACAAGGGACTCTTCTTGCTCATTATAAATAGCAGGAGATACATTAATCTCTGTGACTCTTATCAAAAAAAATGATGAAGATATTTTATTTTCATCAACCTGAATGAACTAGTTAAATCTTAACTATATCTAAATAATATATTTATTCATGTTTTGAATTCATGTAGAAAAGCTCTGTTTCATAACAACTTCGTAACACAGCCTGATTAGAATTGTTATAAATTCTATGCAGCTAAAAGTAACAAATTCTTTCATGTATTATTTTTAAGATTGCAATGCTGAAACATTTAGATCTTAAAAAATTGTCTCTTCTTTTACTTAAAAATTAAATATGTAGTTATAGCTAATTATATGCCTAAAAGAGATTTCCCTCACTTTTAAGGGCACCTATAGATTCAAAGTAAAACAATGGAAAATATTTCATAAAAATGGAAATAAAATGAAATGGGATATATTTATATCAGATAAAACAAACTTTATTTCAAAAAAACGGAGAAGGGACAAAGGGAGATAAAAGATCATATAAACATTTTAAAACCCTGTAAACTTGAGGGATATATATATATATATATATATATATATAATCTCCTACATTGAAACACAAAACTATATATGACAAATATTTATTATCTAAAAATAGAGATGGACTGTAACACAACAATAAACATAGGGCTCTGTGACATCCTTCTATCAACAATGAACAGATTTTAGATAGATGATTATAATCACAATCATCTCAGTAAATACAGAAAATATATTTGAAAAAATTCATCAAACTTTCATAACAGAAAAATCTCTCAACAAATTAATCATAAAAGGAATGCACCTCAATACAATAAAGATCATGTGTGATGAACATATGAATAATATCACCCTCAACAGTGAAGATTTGAAAGACTCCATTGCTTAAAACTAGCTTTACCCTGATACAAAACCTGGTCAAGGACTTAACAAAAATGAGAACTGCAGGCCAATTTCTTTAATGAATATAGATGAAACATCCTCAACCAGATACTTGCAGAAAGAATGGAACAAATCATTAAATAGATCGATATTATGAACAGGTGGGCTTCACCCCAGTGAAGCAAGGAGAATTAAACATACATAAATCAATACATAAAACATGCAACATAAAGAGAAGCAAAGATGAAACTGGCATGGTCATCTCAATTGATGCAATAAAGCCTATTACAAAATCTGGCATTCATTCAAGATAAAAACCCTGAATCAAATATGTACAGAATCATGTTATCTCCAACTGCTAAAAGCACTTACGAAAAATCCACTCTCAATATCACACTAAGTAGTAAAACATTAAAAAACTTTAGCCAGAGCTGTCCAGTAAGAGAAAGAATATGTATAGGAAAGAAATCAGTCCTCATTTGCATATTACATAGAAGACTGAAAAAGAAAACTCACCAGAAGACACTAAGGATTACAAACAAATTCAGAAAAGTGGCAGAATACAACACAAACAAAACCAGTAATGTTTCTGTACACCAACAATCCATTGAGAAAGAAATCAGGAAAACAACCCCATTTTGGTAGCTTCATAAAATAAATCCTTAGGAATTAATATAAAAAGGAAATGAAAAACCAGCATAATGAAAATATGGTGCTATGAAACTTTAGTACTGTGAAAAACAAAAGATACTGAAGAGGACATTAGAAAATGGAAGGGCATTCCCAGTTTCTGAATAGGCAGAATCAATGTTTTTAAATGGTCACACTATCAAAAATGATATACAGGTTCAGTACAATTCAAATCAAAATACCAACAGCATTGTTTACAGAACTAGGAAAGAATAATCCATAACTTCATAAGAGACCCAAAGAACCAAAACAATACAGAACAAAATGTGAAAAGAAAGCGGCAATACTGTTTTGGACTTCAAGTTATATCACCAAGCTACAATGATTTAAAAAACAAAGGCTGCTAGTGGCACAAAAACTGCCATATTCGCCAACAAAATAGAACTCAGAATGCAGAAATCATCCCATGTGTCTTTACTCATGTGATTTTTGGCAGAAGTCAAGAAGGTAATGCTGGAAAAAAGACAGCCTCTATAAGAAATGATGCTGGAAAAAATGATTATCCACATGCAGAATTAGTTTACCTCCATGTATCTCCTGTGTTACTAAAATCTAATCAAAATCTCAAAAGACATAGGTGTAAAAACAACCACTGAATCTACTGAGAGATATTTTGGTAAAAGACTTGAATGATAGATGTATGCAAGGCTATTCTAAATAGAACCTCAAATACACAAGAATTAATACCAAAATTTAAAAATGAAATTATATCACATGGGTATACATGCATCATAGTAATATGCTGTCTTTAAATCTTTGGGAAGATATTTAGAATAGATATATCTGAATCAAATGGAGTTTCTGTTTTTAATTAATTTTTGAAGTAAGATGAAATCTCAGTGTTGTTTTGAAGTACATTTCTTTAATGGCCAAGGATGCTGAACATTTTTAAGGTACTTATCAGTCATTTGTACTACGTTTTTTGAGAAACGTGAATCTATTTCAAGTATACCTTTTTGGATTGAGTCTTTTATTTTGAAGTTACCTAATATTTTGAGTTCTTTACATAGTCTTGCTGTTAGTTCACTCTTTGAGGTATAGCTTACAAAACATTTTTTTCCTATTCTGTAAGTGGTATGTTTACTATGCTTTTTGGTGCTTTGTAGAAACTTTTTTATTTGATATAATCTGTTTTTATTTCTCAGTGTTATTTTTTGTGAAATAGAAACTTTTTCAGAAAGCATTTGCCTATTCCTATGCATTTGAAGATTGTCTCTATTTTATATTCCTGCAGATGGTTTTCTGTTTTACTCTGTAGGTTTTCATCCATTTGATTTTATTTTAGTGCTGAGTAAGAGGCATTGATCTACATATAGTCTGCATGTGTAAAAACCGGTTTTCCTAGCACCATTTGTCAAAAAGAATATTATTTTTCTAGGGTATGTTTTGTCAAAGATCAGATTGGTAAATATTGCAGTTTTTCTGTATCCTGAATTCGGTTCAGTTTATCCATGTGCCTGTTTTTGTGCCAGTATCATTCTGTTTTTATCACTGTAATGTCACTTGAAAATCTGGGAGTGATACCTCTTTACTTCAGGACTCCTGTCGCAATTTTGGGGAGCCTCTGTATCTTTATAAATTTTAGTATGTTTTGTAGTTTTGTAAATGATGTTGGTATTTTGACTTGAACTACCTTAAAGCTTTGTATCAATTTTGGATATATGGCCATTTTGACAACATTGATTCTATCTACTCAGGAACAGTGGAGGTGGCCATTTTCTGAAGTTCTCTTCAATGTCTTGCTCCAGAACACTATTGCTTTGTTGTAGAGGTCTTTTCTCTTTTTTTTTTTTTTGGTTCAGCTTCATCATTTTAAAGTAAAATGTGTGAAATTGCTTTCTCTATTTCTTTCTCATTGTTCGTGGTTATTGTACAGGAGAACTATTAAATTTTACGTATTTACTTTGTATTCTGCAACTCTGCTGAAATTATTACTTTTAGGATTCTTTGGGTGGAAGGTTTTAGGTCTTCTGTGAAAAACTTTGTGTTATCTGTGACTTAAGTATAGTCTGACTTCCTTGCTTCCTATATGTATTCCATTTCTTTCTTTCTCTTGCCTGTTTTCTCTGGCTAATATTTTGAGAACTATTCAAACAGGAATGGTAAGAATGGACACCCTTGTCTTGTTCTTCATTTAAGAGGAAATTCTTACAACTTTTTCTCCATTCTGTGTGATGTCAGTGGGATTCATTTAAGTAGCTTATAGCTGCTTGAGACAAGATCCATATACACTTACTTTTTTGAGTTTTTTGGATTTTGGATTTCATCAAGTTTTTCTGCATTTTTTTGAGATTATTCTGTGATATTTTCTTCACTTCTGTTTATGTGAAATACTACTTTTATTAATTTAAATATTTGGAACCATTTTTAAATACTTAGAATAACACCAGTGTGGTCATGATGCATGATTTTTTTTTATTTAAGAGAAAGAAAAAAGACACATATAAGAAAGCGAAAAAGCAAAGGAGACAAACAAATGACTAGAGTAAATGCACAACAGTAATATTACAGGATGATGGAAACTTGATAATGGTGGCAATATTGCGTATCGTTATCTTCAAAATGATTGTTTACATTAACAGATACAGACATGTAAAACTGATCTAACCATATGAGTATCAACTGTTCTCTCTAAATAACTAATACATTCAGCAGTATGTTCACTTTAGTTAACTTACATATACATATATAGAGATTTATATCTTTTCCTTTTCCCTTTCCTCTTTCCCCCTTTTCCCTTGTGAATTACTTTGCACTTAGAGCAGATTTTAATATAGTATTTATTATAGATTTTGGATCATATATACTTTTTTAGTTTCTTACACTAGGGAGAAAATTCGGTATTTACACATGTGGGTTTGATTTATATCACTTACGAGTATGGTCTCAAGTCGTGTCCATTTACTTATAAAAGTCTCAATGCAATCTTTCTTAAGAGCTGAATAGTACTCCATTGTATAAAAATACCACATCTTTTTTATCCAGTCTTTAATTGATGGGCATTTGGGTTGTTTCTAAGATCTGGCTATTACAAATTGGGCTGCTATAAACATGGGTGCACAGATATCACTGTGGCATGATGTTTCCAGTTCTTCTGGAAAATGCCCAGAAGTGGGATAGCTGGGTTGAATGGGATCTCTAATCCCAGCTTCTTGAGGAATCTCCACACTGACTTCCACAGTGGTTGCACCAGTCTACACTCCCACCAACAGTGGAGACGAGTTCCTTTTTCTCCACAGCCCCTCCAACATTTGTTGTTGGTTGATTTTTTAATCTTGGCCATTTTTCTGGAGTGAGATGAATCTCAGTGTTGTTTTAATTTGCATTTCCCGAATCACCATTGATGTTGAACATTTTTTTCATATATTTATTTGCCATTTGTATTTCTTTCTCTGAGAAGTGTGTATTCAACTCAGATGCCGATTTTTAGATCAGGTCCTTGAATTTTAGGGGCCTGATTTCTTTAAATTCTTTATATTTTTTAGATAGAAATCCTTTGTCTGATGGACAGTTGGCTAAGATATTTTCCCAATTCATGGGTTTTCTTTTTACTCTGTTGGAGATTTCCTTTGACATGCTAAAACTTTTTGGTAGGATGAGATCCCAGTTGTTGATACTGGGAAGCATTTCGTGTGCAATTTGATTTTTGTTCATGAACTCTCTGCCTACTCCTATGTCATCAAGATTTTTACCTACTCTGTTTTCTAGTAAGTTTAGTTTCTCTGTTTTAATATTCAAATCTTTGATCCATTTTGACTTTATTTTAGTGCATGGTGATAGACATGGATCTAGTTTTAGTTTATGGCATATAGAGAGC
Organism: Dasyprocta punctata; assembly: GCA_004363535.1. Lineage (NCBI taxonomy): Eukaryota > Metazoa > Chordata > Mammalia > Rodentia > Dasyproctidae > Dasyprocta > Dasyprocta punctata. The sequence continues at coordinate 4,437 of RJWM01032547.1, read as the reverse complement.
CAGTTTTTCCAGCACCATTTGCTAAAGAGGCTATCTTTCTTCAACGTACATGTCTGGCCCCTTTGTCAAAGACGAGGTGCCTAAGTGTGTTTGTAATTGTGGCTGTATCTTCTAATCTATTCCATTGATCTTCAGATCTGTTTTGATTTCAGTACTATGCTGATTTTATCACAGTAGCTTTATAGTACAGTTTCAAGTCAGGGATTGTGATGCCTGATTTTTAAATCTTTTTTTTTCAATTTTCTTTGCTCATACTGTTCAACTTTGTTATCAGAGTAATACTAGATTCTCAGAGTGAGTTTGGTCATAATCCTTCCATTTCAGTTTCATTGAAGAATGTGAGGCGTATTGACTTTGAATCTTTCCTAAAATTCTATTCATTTTCTGTGATGAATTGATTTGGTCCTGGGATTTTATTTTTTGGTACAGTTTTTATTACTATTATTTCATTTCCTAGTTTTGGTCTATATAGTGATTTAATATATTCTTAGTTCATTTTTGTTAAATTGTTTATGTCTAGGAATTTCACCAATTCTAGGTTTTCCAATTACTGGATAAACTTTTGAAGTAGTTTCTTATAATCTTCTCAGTTTTGGTCTCAGGTGTGATTTCCACATTTTTCATTCCTAATTTTATTGCTATGTTTTTCTTTTATCCTTTTAGAGTAAGCTTGACTCATTAAGGTTTATCAATTTGCTTATCTTTCAAATAATTTATTTGATTCATTGATACCTTGATTTATGTTAGCCTGCTTCATTAATTTCCACTGTGATTTTAATAATTTTTTTTCTTTTATTAATTTCAAATTTGAATTACTCTTGTTTTGCTAACATTTTAATATCCTTTGTTGGGATATTTATTTTGGGTTGCTCTTTTCTTTTAATGTTTGTATTCATAACTATAAGCTTCCTCCTTAGGATTGCTTTCACTGTCTTATAAATTTTGGCATGTTGTGCCTTTATTATTTGATGATAGGAATATTTTTTACTTATGTGATTCATGGATTATACAATGATATATTATTCTTTCTCCATGTGATTTTGTTGTTACAGTGGTTTCTTTTATGATTTGTTTCTTTCTTTGCCCACTATGATCTAATAGTATACAGGAGATTATTTCTATACTTTTGTATTCATTTAAGCATACTTCCTGGCTTAAATTGTGGTACATTTCAAAAAAGTCCTATGTGTTGCTGAGAAAAATGTGTTTTCTGTTTTAGTTGGATAAAACACTCTGCAGATATCTGTAAAGTCCTTTTATTCAATGTTTTGTTTTAACTCTGATTTTGTTTGGCAATATTTTTCTGTCTCATCTATTTGTGACAGTGGGCTATTGAACTCTTCACTGTCTATTGCTGTCTACCTGTCCATTTATATCCAATAATTTCTGTTTTATGAATTTGAGTGTACCAGGATTTAGTGCATGAGTACTAAAAACTGTCATCCAATTATGTTGAATTGATCCCTTCAACAATGACCAGTGGCAGTTTTTGTTCTTTTTATCAGTTTTGTTTTCAATTCTCCTGTGTGTAAAAATAAAGTAGCTACTCCTTCTTGCTTTAGGGCTCCAGTTCCATGGAGTATTGTTTTCTATCCTTTCTCTTTTATTCTGTGCTTCCTTTTTGATAAGGCCTATCTCCAGGATCTAAAATAAAGTTGCATTTTCTGTTTTGATTCTATCTGCAAGTCTTCATTTTTTGCTTGGAGAATTTTAAAACCATTGACTTTGTGAGTTATTATTTTAAGATGTGTGATGAATCCTGTCACTGCATTATTAGTCACATGCTAATTCCTTTTTATCCCTTATGTTTAATTTCTATCCTAGTTCACTGCATATTTTTCCTTGAGATCTTTTGAGCTGGAGGCCTTGTTTCTATGTAGAATTTTCTTGAACTATTTACTGTAATGCTGGTTTAGTGGTCACAATTTGTTGTTGTTGTTGTTGTTATTTAATGTCTTCTCTGTGAATTTTGAATGCAAACTTTGCAGGATATAGGTATTTGGATTAACAATTCTTGTTTTTTAAGAATTGAAACACTGTGTTCCCAACTGGTGATTTAGCCTTGTTTTGAAGAGCATAGGGTTTATTTTGCATAGGGTCACATTTATAGGTTGTTTATTTATTGCTTTTCCCTAACAAATTTTAGTATTCTCTATAGTATATTTTAATTTCTAAAATTGATTTACTATGTGTTATGGAGAGATTCTTTTCTGCTTGTGACTATTTGTAGTCCTACATGTCTTGAATATAGAAATCTTTTCTTATATTTAGAGAGTTGTCTGGTATGATTTCAGTGAATAAATTTGTTATGCCCTTTGAGTTATTTTCTAATTTTTCTTTCTTCTGTATAATTCTGAGGGTATTTTTCTGAATTATCAAGCAGCAATTGCATCTAGCTTGCATGATGTCTTATAGTTTTTAGGATATAAATGAGTTTTTCATTTACTATGTGCTGATATTATGTCTTCATGTTGGTAAAATCTGCTGCTCATGACTTCTATTGAATTTTTCACATCTTTCTATTTCTGCTTGCTTTTTCTCATACTGATTTTTACTAAAGTAATTATACATGTTTTTCTGACACTTTTTTGTTTATATTTTAAACTTATTAAATATTTTATTAGTAATATCCTTTATTTGTTTTATAAATTTCTGAGACATTTATACATCATGAGTTTGATTTTATGCCTTTTTCCTTTATCTCTTCAAATGTTTCAGTTATTTGATTATTTAATTTTAATTCAGTGCCCATATGATTAGTTGTTGGTATATTAGTTGTTTTGGGAGGCATTTTGTTACCTTTCACTCATCTGTTTCTATTGGTTTTGCACTGTGAGTTGAAGATCAGGTAGAATAGAAAAAGTCTGTCACTACTGTGAAGATATTTCAAATTATATTCTTCCTTTTTGTGATTTGTATTTGCGTTTCTATTTTAGTATTAAACCCTCCTTAACCTACTCAATGTAACAGAGCTAGTCCCAGTCACCACATTTTAAAGAAAGAACAAATATGGCATCATATTTAGAACCACTCATATATAAATCATGTAAACTACAATTTATTTTGACACTTCCATAATGTTTCCACTTTAATAACCCAGGAAAAAATGGTTTAGAAGTAGAGAATAAGAAAGAGAATGAGGAAAAAGGAAAGTAAAAATATAGTTCAGGAAGAGATGACAAAGAACACAAATTAACAGCAAATTATAGAAATAAGAAAAAAGGTAGAATAGTTGTTACGTGATGATACTTTTGTATCTGAAATGGAGGGGCAAAAGAAAATTGAAGTGAATATCTCTGAGGACTAGGGATAGAAAGAAATGTAGGGAAATATAGTCAGACATTGGAGGAAGCTGAAAGAACTAATTAATACATTAATAGAAAACTTGTTTCTATTGTATAAGGATCCTCCTTACGCAATTTTCAGTGGAGTTTACTTTCGCAAGACCACTAAAATTCTCTAACATGCTCTTTATTCCCACTCATAATTTCACCTAAAGTAAAGAAAAAAAGAATAAAATTAAGGCAAAAGTAGAATAAATTTCTTAAAACATAAGAAATTTAGAAAGAAAGAAATTGAATTAGTAAAGTATTAAAGCAAAACAAAACAAAACACAGAAATACAGTGATAACAAGTCCTCTCCAAGCTGAGAGGAGTCTTTGAGAATTCAGCTCCACTCTAATGGGTATGACTACCATAGCAATGTTTTGTCTGTTTACCATGATTAGAAACTTTCAATTTGTTTGGAGTGAGTGATGACTCTTCAAGTATTGGGTGTTCTACATGGGATACAGTAATTCACTGAGTTATAAACAAGTTCTTTTTAGTTAAAAAAACTTCCTAAGTTGAATTTATTTACAAGTTTGACAAAGAAGTCTTATGCACCTTTGATACAAATATACAATATAAAGCAAAAACAAAACAAAACACAACACAATAATAACAACAAGAAACCATACCTCCACATCACTACTACATTTCCTCTTGTTTCTGGACATCCTGGGCTTGGAATAATCACTGAATAGTAAACATGCAGCAGCACAATGGTGAAAATGTCCAGCAGACATATAAATTAATTCAGTGATTTATTCACACATATGAATGTTCATAATGCAAGGTACTCTGGTACCAGTGAATGTACAAAACTCATACAATGCTCCTAAGCCAGGTACTTAGTCTACAGTGCTTCTTCCTTAATACCCCTTTTCCTCGGTGGAAATCTCCCCAGGTGTTTACATTTACTCCCTGCACTCTGCTGAGGTTGGACAGGGCATGCAGCTTTCTTCTCTCTCTTTGCCTTCTTTAAATTCTCTGACCACACCCTTCATAAACTCTCTATTCAGCCTGGGAGTTCAGTGATGCTTGGAACCAGGTGGGGAAGGACTGGTTCTTTTTCATGGAACTCAGAAGAGCATGGGATACAATGAAAGAAAACAC
>RJWM01032546.1:0-21235 GCA_004363535.1 Dasyprocta punctata | reverse complement strand
TTTTTTTTTTTTTTTAATCCAAGAAAAGGAACGTGTAATTTAGGAGTCACTTACTTCTAAAAGACTCAGAGTCATCAGGAGAGCTATACGCCTTCTTGCCACCAAAGTGGCAAGCCAGTTAGATCCTCAATTTCCTGAAAAATCGATCCACATCTGCAGTGAGGCAGTCATTGCTTTTCCTCTGGGTTTTCAAGCAAGCTGGACCAACCTGGTTATACACTCACTATTCTTTGTTTGCCATCCCTTTTCCCTCACTCAGGAGGTATGACCCTTGGTGTTTGTCTTTGTATCTTCAGCCACTAACATAGTTCCTGTTAACGCTAAGGTTCAAGAACTCCTCCGTGAAGGTGCAAAGGGGTGGATGGATGGATGGATGACACTTTGCAACTACTGTGTTTCAACCAACTAAAATAATTCACTCAAATTTGTTATTTCCAGAGCATTGGGTGCTACTAAATTCTTAGAACCTTGAAAAATACAGTCATTACCTCACTTAATCCTTAAACAACCTCCTGGCATAGGTTTTGCTGTTCTTACTTCATTAGTGAGAAAACTAAGAGTTGGGAAGCTTAATTTCATAAAGTCTAATTAAAAATAAGCCTCCTAACAAGGATTCTAAGTCATCTAGACTGACACTCAAGTTGTGTTCTTACCAACCTTGTTATACTGCCTCTGTTTCATTCTGTGTTTTCCCAAGAGATCATATAGGCAATTTCCAAACAGCTGTATTTATTATCAGCTTTTGTGGTTGAAACAAATATTAGCTTTAGAGCCGATGTATGCGCAAGCTTGTTTGGAAGTGCGTTGCTCTCCTCTTTCATTAAGAGTTGTGCTTCCTGCTAGAAGATCCTCCAGAGAAACTTCACATCCTCCCTCTTCTCTATAAATTCTTCATAGAGGAGCAGTGCTTCATGTACAGACGTACTGCTGCAAACCTACATCTGTAAATTACCTACATTCATTGCTTGAAGGGGACCCGTTGTGAAATCCACACTCAGGTCTTCTGTCATCTCTTTGAAATTTTTGTATTATTACTTCACTTTTCACATTCAATCCCAAAGTAATTAATGCCCTATTAAATGAAGTCATTTGCATTATACAATGCTTTGGGCACTATTTGCAAATTAAAATTATATTTGTCATAATTTTGTTTTGCCACTAGGGTTGTGGGTGAGTGCAGCCTGAGAGGGAAAATGACGATGCCAATAGTGAGCGATTTGTCACCCAGACAGACGACACAGCTCCCAAATATTTCTGGCTGCCACTTCAGCTTTTAGGGGCAGTTCGTCATACCTTGTACACTAACACCTATCATGAAAAGAATAATCAAGTCCAGAAGGATAGTATAAGGTGACTGTACAATCTTCACTATCGGGGTTGATGTCTAACAAGAAGACAAAGCTGAAGTGAAGGACTTACGTCATTCTGGGTCATAACTTTGACATTCATTGTGAAAAAGTGCTTGGGTTGTTTTAGAATGAACACTCAATCAGAAATTGATTAGGATTCTTAATTAAGAATCTAAGGCAATCACCCAACACACACCCCCAGCAAGAGAAAATATGTTTTCATTCTGGAAGAAAATAAGAAATGTAGTTTATGAGTGTGAGATATTGACTGGTATCAAACTTCAGGAGTTAGGTGTGTGAGGTAAGCCTCAGTGTACAGTCTGAAAAAGTATGTCATGCAGGATGTCAGGGCCTTCTCCCTGGAGCTAGTTCTCATAGTTTCCAAGTGGTATTTTTATCTTGTAATTATGCAAAAAAGTCACATTGACAGAAATCCACTGGCACATGTGAAAGAATCACATTCTTCTCTGGTCATTCCTGAGATGTATGTAGGGTTTAGAACAGACAGGTCCTCCAGAGACTTCAACTTTTAGAAATGTTCAAGTTTTCTGTTCCAGGGAAATATGTGGTGGTGGAATACCATATATTATTACAGACGGGGGTCTCACAGCAGATTTGTCTTCTGGCTAAATTGCCCCTTGCTGCTGTCAAGAACCAAGTGACTTCACTGTGTGATACAGTAACTATGGGTTTCCTCATCGCTTTTGTATGTGATTTCACTTCAAGTCATCTCTATACTGTTTGAATATAATGCTATGATGTATTCATGTTACATCATATATAATCCCTCCAAACTACTTTGTGACTAAACTCAGATGACAAATCACTAGCCTTACTGTGTCAGATACCTTAAGAGAAAATGCCTAAATGTCTTCGTAATGTCTCTTTCAACTGAAAAAAAAAACAGGAAATTTCATGTAGAAACAACATCATAACAGTGTGACTTTTTTTTTTTTTTTTGAGACAAGGTCTTGCTGTGCTGTTCAGGCTGGCCTTGAGCACACTATGTAGCCCAGGTTGACCTCAAACTCGTATCAATCCTCCTGCCTCAGCCTCCTGAGTGCTGGGATTACAGGTGTGCACCACCATGCCCAGCTAATTGTGTGAATTTAAATGAAGTTGTTCTCCTAAAGCTAAAACATTTTAGAAGCAGTATCTTTCATTTTCTCCTTGTATTAGCTCTTTTTTTTATAAAATGGAATAATTGTTCTAAACTATGGATCTCTTTAAGAACCAAGACTATCTTATTCAGTCTGCTCATTACTTAGCCCATAAGAATGGCTGCTCATTAAATGCTTGTTGGATAAGTGAATGGACAAAGGTTGCCTTCCACAAGCTCACACACAATCTTTCAAAACAATTTTATGTTTTCCTTTCAAAGCTCTTTATGTTTTCATCCATTGTCCTTTGTAAAAATTTCCATTCCCTTTTGATTCACTTTAGTGCTTCTTTCTTGAGAATCTCCACTCTCCCGTTTGCCAGTGGTTTATCAAATGCTAGAGATAGACATTGTCTCCCATTTCATCCTCGACAACCTAGTAAAATAAAAATGTGCAGCCGAGGAGGCTGGGAAGCAGGCCCGGGGAGGGTTAGTGAACAGGCCCCTTGCTGGGGCTGACTGGTTTGACCGTGAGGGAGAGAGAAAACGCCCCTCATTTCTAATGGGAAGCAGAGCATGGCCAGAGATATAAGAAGAAACGTTATTTTTTAAGTACTGGAAGGTTTCAAGGAAAGGATAAATTACATTTAACTGTGTTGGAATAAGGAATGACTTCTAAAAGAAGGTAAATCTGTCCCTGAGTTGGGCAGCTGGAGTGGCCGCCCTGGCAGCGGGTGGTGGAAAGGAGGGCGCTGGCCTTTACTTCTCCCTTCTGAATGTCATTATATTTCAATTTCCAAAGTTTCCAAAGAAAGCCACCCACAGAGCACCCGCCTGGAGCACTGTCCCCCCCCACCCCGACTCAAATGATCGAACCGGGGTAACACAAAGGCGGGATAGTTTAGATAGATCTTCAAGGATGTGTAGAATTTTGAAAGACAGATTTGAGAGAAGAATGTCCTTTTAGAAATTAACAAAGGCACAGAAACAGAAAAAGATGTGGGTACCTCCAGGAACCGCACCGTCTAATTAGAATAACGGCTCTGTGCAAGAAAGTCACAGAAGGCAAGACTAGAAACGTAGGCTAGCGCCATAATAGGAAGGACCTGAAATGTTTGGCTGGGTGGAACGGCATGTTATAAACTGCGGGTGCTTTATAAACATCAGAATTGTCATCAGAGCCAGGTGTGGTGGCACACGCTTGTAATTCCAGCACTCCAGAGGCTGAGGCAGGAGGATCGTTGCAAGTTTGAGACCAGCCCTGGGCTATAAGAATTTTATGGCATTAATTAGTCAATTAATTTAGTATAATAAACAATGACCTAGCACCACATTGATAGCTTTGCATACGTGACCTCCTTTCATTCTTGAAACTGTCTGGGGATGGTTATATTCTTATTTCCATTTTCATAGACAAGGAAAATGGGATGAGACGCTAACAGCATCTTGCTGAAAGGTGCACACAGTTGCATGGTGGAGCTGTGAAGCCAAGTTGAGATTTTAATGACAAAATAGAAACTGAAGTTTTTCAAGGAGAGAAAGGGGAATGGGATCTAGAATATTCGTTCATTAGACATGGCAATAAGGCTTGGTCTATTCAGCGCCAGGCACTGTGTTACACACCTCGCTGGTTTCATTTAAGTGGTTTCATTTAAAATAACTTCAACCTCATGAAATATCCACAAGATGCAGATATCACAGCAAAGAAACCAAGGTTCAGGAAAATTAAATTTCTTGTCCCAAATCACAGGGCTGGTGGGAAGCAAGTGTACTCACCATGACCTCTACCAGCTTTTCTCATTTGATTCTTAGAGGAAGTGATGGAAAGATGAAAATAAAGAGATTGTGAGGAGGAGGAAAGGTTAGCCAGGAGACTTGTCAGTGAATCTGAAACATCCCATGAAGTGAGCAGAATGAAATGAAAAGCCAGAAGTTCTAGGGTAGCCACTGTGAGGAAGATCCAGGTAAATGGAATAGAGTAGACAGAATCCACCTGAAGTTAAGGCACATGCACGTGCACACGCGCACACACACACACACAAACACACACACACTTTGTTCAGCTATTCCTGTTATCCAGGGAGCAAAGTAAGCACCGTGAGTTGTCAGACTGTGAGCAGGAGGAGGAAGAAGACTTGCAGAAATGACCGATTAGAGATTCTAGTCCAAGAAGCTGGGCTTAATCCCACCCAGTTTAAACCCAATTTGTCTCTGTACCAAACCTGAATTTTCTCTGTTACAGGCAGTTGGAGAAAACAACCCATTCATTTATCTAGCGACACTGTAAATTCATGGCCACTAACCCCAAGGTGGCCTGCGTGCTGCCTGGCAGTTCATTATACTTCACTTCCTAAATGTCCCATTCGGTCTCCCGCTCCTGAGTCTCCCATCATCCCTCTCATCTGCCAACCTTGCTTCCTGCTTCATCCACAAAATACAAGCAGAAGGAAAAGCCCACCCGCTCCCTCCAGTGTGTTTATCGGTGTACCCGTGCATGGCCCCCCGTCCTGTCTCTGGGGCTGACCATGCTAAGACCCACACTTCTCCATCGCTGCCCCCCACTACTCAAGGGTACTCAAGCAACCTACCCAGCAATTCCCTCATCTCCCTTTTGGTCATCAACTCTTCCCCTTCTGCCGGATCCTTCCTGTCAACAAATAACATCAACATACTGTACCATCTCCCATCTTACAACAAACAAACACACAAACCTCTGCTTGAGTTCCCATCTCCATCCAGGTTTAGGTATCACCTTACCTCTGAGCCCAAAGAGTTATGTGTTCTCATGCTCAAATTGCTCCACTCCAACCCTCTCCTGAGTCTTCTTCAGTTACATTCCCTACTCACTGTTACACCGAAACTGTCCCTGTTAAGGACACAAATAGGCTCCCCAGTGTTAGAGGTCAGAATCCATTTCCATTCCTTATCTTCTTCAGTCTATCAGTATTCGCTGCATTTGATGCTGCCCTCTTCCTTAAAACTGTCTTTGTTTGGCTTCTACGCCATCATACTTTCTCATCACTGAGATACAATACCCAACACCCACAGTTTAAAGGAGAAGCGGTTTATTTCAGCTCACAGTGTGTAAGGGTTTCAGTCTATAGAGGATGGCACCACGGAGGGGCAGCACGACAAAGGGGAAACAGTCCGTGGCATGGTAGCAAGAAGCTGAGAGCAATGGGGAGCCATGCCAGACCACGCCCCAGTGATCCCTCCTCCCACCCAGTTTTCACCTCCCAACCTCACATTTAGCTATAAATCCACTGATGAGTATCACACCTCCCAAAAGCCCTGCCCTTGAGTTTGTGAGGCTTTGGGGGCATCCAGATCTAAACCAGAACAAATGCTCATATTTTTTTTCCTCTCCCAGAATGTTCCTTCTCTGTCTTTTTTTTTTTTTTTTTTTTTTTTGCTGGCTCATCTTCATTATCATAACCAGGAGGCGTTCATGTGTAATGCCCTCATTTTTGGAATAAATGATGTGCTTCTTTTCACAGCAGTCGTGCTGTGCTGAGGACATCTGGCTTATCTGTAATCTCATCAGCGTTCATTGTCTGAGCCTAGCCCAGCTGGCTGCGGGAGGACTCTCAGAGACCTGCTGGTGGCGAAGGGGAGCCGCCGTGGGGCGGCCGGGCCTCGCTGCAGACAGATGTCCCTCGGTGCCCAGGCCTCACCTGTCCTCTCTGTTGTAGCCTGCTCCTGCCATCCCGTCGGATCAGCTGCCCTGCCTTTCAACTCAGTGATCTTCTGTGACCCCAGCAATGGTGACTGCCCTTGCAAGCCTGGCGTGGCGGGGCCACACTGTGACCGGTGTATGGTGGGATACTGGGGCTTCGGAGACTACGGCTGCAGGCCTTGTGACTGCGCGGGGAGCTGCGACCCTCTCACGGGAGACTGCATCAGCAGGTGAGCGGGCTGGGCCCCTTCACCCGTCTACATGTACTTGGGGGTCTTTCGCAGACCTGGAGGGATTAGGACAATCCTGCGTGGCACTAGCAGAGCAAAGATCTATTTGCACAATCTTTGCAGAAGTTTTTGTCGAATTGCAGAGTCAAGTGATTTGTCCTTGCAGTTTCTGGAGATGATCTAGCTCTTTCTGCAAAATAAACAATGCTTTAAAAATAAGTTTTGTTTTTTTTTTTTGTTTTTTTTTTAACACACTACTGCTTTCTGTAGAGCGAAAGTACGGGCAGGTAGAGGGTAAGAGTGAATCTCTATGAATACATTGGTTTCTACTCAAGTTCTAAAAGACTCCTGAGTAAGTGCTCTGTCATTTTATTTCATTAGCCACGCAGACCTAGACTGGCATCACGAAATTCCTGACTTCCGGGCCGTGCACAACAAGAGCGAGTCCGCGTGGGCCTGGGAAGACGAGCAAGGGTTTTCCGCGTTGCGGCATTCAGGTGAGACGAAAGCCGGGATCGCACTTAAGGGTCCACGCAGCCAACGTGAGGAGCCAGGGCCGGCGTTTGGGTCCTGTGAAGGGAACTCTAATAAAGTAATGGCCCAATAAGTATGAAACAAAATCATAGCTGGGGACTATTTAACTTTTGTTTGTTTTCTCTTTATTGGGATCGTAGGTAAGTAGTATAGAAAATTTCAGAAAAAAAGAATGACCTCAAATCTCATTAAGCCTACTGTTAAGACTTTGATGCCTTTTCATCTATCTCTAAAACCTACTGTTGTACACAACTAAGAGCTAACCGAGTCAGGCATGGTGGTGCACGCCTGTACGCCCCAGCACTCCAGGAGGCTGAGGCAGGAGAATCACAAGTTCTAACCCAACATGGTCAATTTAACAACTTAGCAAGACCATGTTTCAAAATGGAAAAAAAAAAAAAAAAAAAGGTGGGGGTTAGCATGTAGCTCAATGTGAAAGCCCTGATAGATGACTGATAGATGATATAGATATAGATATACATATACATATACATATAGACATAGATATAGATATAGATAGATGCTACATAGATAATCTTTAATTCTTAACCTTTCAAGCTTGCTTTTCTATGAATTTCATACCTGTAATTACTTACTAATTTGTAGGATTTCTTCATAAACTCATTAATTCACTCATCCAACAATTTTTTTTCAGTACTGAGGATTGAACCGGGGGCACTTCACCACTGAGCTGCATTCCCAGCTGTTTTCATTTTGTATTTTGAGACAGCATCTTTCTTGCTGCTGAGTGGCCCAAACCGGCCTCACATTTGTGATTCATCAGCCTCAGCCTCCTAAGTAGCTGGAATTACAGGCATGCATCATAGTACCTGGCCCCAACAGATGTTTATCCAGTGCCTATGTCATGTGGCAGTGCTGTGAATATAGTAAGTGAACGAAACAGACAAAACTTGAATTCTAGTGAAGGGAAAACAGTAATAATAAATAAATAGGGACTGGGGATTTAGTTCAGTGGTGCAAGTGCTTGCCTGGCAGGTGCAAGGTCATGAGTTCAATCCCCAGTACCAAAAAAAAATATATATAGTAATAATAATAATAATAAATAAATAAAATAAATAGTATGATGGATGTTTAGCATAAAAGAAAAAAACAGCAAGGCTGGAGGATAAGAAGTGCTTAGGAGGGCTATACTTTCAATAAAGGGACCAAGGTAAGCCCTGTGAAAGGTGACATTTTAAGGGAAAACAAACCTGAAGAAGGTAAGGGAGTGAGTTGCACAGGTAACAAGAAGAAGAGTGTTTAGGTTGAAGATACAGCAAGTGCAAAGGCCCTGGGGTGGAAATAGGACTGGCTTAGGAAACAGCAGGCAGGCCGGGTGACTGGAGCAGAGGGAAGCAGAAGAAGAGTGTAGAGGAGATAAAATGGAAGCCGCAGAGACCCTGAAAGGACTATGTATTTTACCTGGAGTAACTCAGAAGCCTCTGGAGGGTTTTGAGCAGAGGTGTGACATTTAGAAACTAACACCAGTCAGCATGGTTGTGTGTTTTCCTTTGTCACAGTCCACACTGTGAACGTAGGCAGAAGCCTAAAAGCTGGGTTTAATCCAGGTTGAGGGTTTTCGGAGCAAGGGTGAAGCAACATGGGATGGAAAGTGGGTAAGGAAGGCTGCGAGGATCCGCAGTCGGAGCGGCGAGGAAGCCGGGGGCGGAGGGCATCCGCGAAGGCGCTTCGGGAATCGAGCCAGGAAGAGCCGCAGGGACCGGTAAGGCGGTGGGGGTCAGTAGCACCTCAATGGCTTGTTTCAGCGTCGTCATGAGCCCGACGCCCAGCCCAGCAAGCCCCTCCTTTTCCTCCTCCTTTCTTGAAATTATCTTAGCTACTGGCTCTTCCTTCTTTCAGGTGCAAGTTCAACTCAGCTCATTAGGCCCCATAAAAACCTCTGTTGGTGTTTTCATTGCGATTGCGGACTTTACAGGTCACTGTGAAAAAGCAATCGCTCTATAATACAGACTAATTCCAAACATGCTGCATTTGCGTATTAAAGCCCTCTTTAAGTCCTTTTGGTCATATTTTGTCACTTTCCTACAAAAAGGTTTGCATGTGTAATTTATTACACTTATTAAATTTACAAAATTTAATTTACTAACTCTATTGAATTTACTCCTGAATACCTTTTAGATTTTATTGCTATTGAGAAAATGGTCTTTCAAATGATTATAAATGATACTGTATCCAGCAACCTTGCTGGAATTGTTTCCTAATTCCAATAGTTTATAGATTATCTTGGATTTTTAAGTGTAAACCATCATATCATTAGCAAATAAGGATGGTTTTGTCTCATTTTTAGTTTTTATACCTCTTTTTTTCCTATCTTATTACATTTGATACAGCCTCCAATATAATGTTTTCCCAAATTTGATGGAAATGTTTTGAAAATTTTACCAGTGTGATATCTGATAGACTTTAGTATGTAGCCTTTATCAAGTAAAAGCCATTCTTTTCTAATCCTAACTTAATTATTAGTGAATTTTTTTTATTTAGCTGACTGTATTTTCTGTCTCTTTTGAGAAGATCATATGGTTCTTCTTCTATAATCAATTAATGCTTTATATAAAACATGATTTTTTTAACATCAAGCTATTCTTTTTTGGTGGATTATGGGGATTCAAAGCCAGGGCACTGGCCCGGAGTTACCTACTCAGCCTTTTATTTTTTACTTTGAGACAGGGTTGCACTAAGTCCCTGAGTTTCCCAGGTTGAGCTCAAACTTGCAATCCTCATGCCTCAGCCTCCCAGAATGTTGGGTTATAGTCTTGTGCTACCACACCTGACTTGAAGCTGTCCTTTTAGTCCTAGGATAAACCCTTTTGATCATGTCATATTTTTATTCACACATTGCAGAATCTGACCTGCAAGAAATTTTGTTTTTTGTTTGCTTAGAATTTTTGTATCTTCATTAGTCTAATTTATGATGCTGCCCATGTTTGGTGAAATTAGAAGTTCCTCTCCTGCTATTTTTTTCTATTCTTTGCAATAGTTTATATAAACATATGTCACGCATCACTTAATGACAGAGATATGTTCTAAGAAATGCATCCTTAGGTCCTTTGTTGTTTCCCAAACATCATAGAATGTATTTACTTTGTCAGAGTAAACTATGATAGTTAGCGACTTCACTAAGCAATAGCATCCTACGAAAGCAGAGCAGGACATACTGTGTGTGGTTCATCGATAGAGTCATCACTATTTGGCACATGACTGCAGAACCATCCTTGGATGTTTATTGGAACTTACTTATAAAACCATAATAATGTAGCATTTCTGAGTCAATGGAAACAGTTAATTACTAATTCAACATATTTAATAGCTACTAACTTATTTGGGGTTTTTTTGTTTTTTTTGTTGTTGGTGGGTTTTTTTGTTTGTTTGTTTGTTTTTTGTTTTGTTTGTTGTTTTTTTTATACCAGGGATCAAACTCACAACCTCGCGCCTGCCAAGCAGGCACTTATGCCACTAAGCTAAATCCCCAGCCCTATTTTTTGAGACAGGGTCTCACTATGCAGTTCAGGCTGGCTTTGAACTCACTTTGAAGCCCAGGCTGGTCTCGAACTCACAATGATGCTCCTGCCTCAGCTTCCTGAGTGCTGGGATTAAAGGTATGCGCCACCACATCCAGCTTTTGTTTTATTCTTGAGTGAGGGTGGATAAAGTTTTCTAGAAAATTATCAATTTTTTAATTAAATTTTTAAAAATTTTATTGGCATAAAGTGCGACATAGTATTCACTTTGTAAATTTCCTAATCGCTCAGTAGTTAGGTCTCCCGTTTGTCCCTAATCTTGTTTCTAGATTTTTTTGTTGTTGTTGTTGTTATGGTCTTTATCAATATTGCGGGTTTTTAGAGAAGAACTTTTGGTGATTTTTGGAGAAGAACTTTTGGTTAAGCTGTTCTAATCTACTTCATTTTTCTTTATTCACTAATTTATATTTTATATATTACTGATTTATCGAAGTTTGGCCCTTTAAACTTTTATAGAAGTTTTCTTTTTATTTCACTAATTCCTGATCTTATTTTTAAGTGTACATTTTTATTCCTTTACTGGCTTTTGAGTCCCATGACTAGCTCATTTATTTTTAGTCATTCTCATCTCTTTGCCTAAAACATTCTGCTTTTGTATGCGGTATTTTCATTATCACTCAGTACCAATTCCATTGCATTATACATATTCTTTCAAAACAAGGAGGGCACCTTGGATCTCTTTCTAGGCCACTTACAGGGCTGGCTACCTAATTTTTTTTAAAAGAGAATAAAACCTAAAAAAAAAAAAAAAAAAAACAGAATAAACCTAATCAAAACAAAACAATAACCACCGGCAGGGGGACAGCCAGACCCAAGCCTTTCCCCGTGAGTCAGTGGCATTCGTGGACTGTGCAGGGTGGAGAACAAGGACTCACCAGGAAGCGAGTCCTCCCTGTGAACCAGCACTATGCAGGAGCCACTGCTGGCAGGGGTAGCAGCCAGGCCCCAGCCCCTCCCAGTGTGAGGCTGGCAAACAAAAAGAGCCAGTCCCCTCCCCCACAGAAGCAACCAGCTGATCCAGAGAGACACAGGCTGCGGTGATAGCTATGGAGGTGAAATGCAGTCCGATGCTCGTGGTGTTTTAGTCTTTCACTGATCTTGCAGATCTAGGGCCAGTGATCGGATCATCTGTTCAAAGGATAGCAGTATGCAGTGTGGCATCTAGGGTATGATCTCCTTCTGAGGGTGATAGCCATTGTTGATTCCCTATTGTTTTGCTTTGAAGTCCTGTATTGTTTTCATTGTTTTGTTGGGTTGGGTTTTGTTCTTTTTTGTTTGTTTGTTTGTTTGATTGATTTTGTTATACCCAACGGCAGGAGCAGCTATTTCAAAGATAGCAAGATATATTATGGTAGCCATTTTGGATTTGCTACTGTCTTGTTTTGAAGTCCTTTATTGCACTCCTTGTTTTGTTTTTATTGGTTCTGTTCTGTTTGACTTTTACTATGTCTGAAGGTATCTGCAGCTATTTTGAAGGCGACAAGAGGCATTATGGTAACTATTGTTGATTTCGTACTGATTTGAAGTCCTGTATCACTTACACTTGTTTGTTTTGATTGGTTTTACTCTGTTTTGTTTTCTTTGGTTTTATTCTCTTTAAAATAAAATTTAAAAAAAAAACAGTAAAGGTGGTACAGAACTTCAAAACAGGATAATAGGAAATCTACAAAGGCCACTGTATCTCTTGTTATCTGCACAATAGTTGTCCATACCATGAGACATATTAAAATCAAATAAAACAAAGCAGAATAAAATGAATCAAAACAGAACACTGACTAAAACAAAACAATAAAACAAAGCAAAACAAAACAGTGAGAACAATATTGGATTTCAAAAACAAGATAGAAGGAAATTCCCCTATTTGCTATATTGCATATTGTTATCCTCTCAATAGATGCTCAGACTACTGGCCTTCGGCCTGCAAAATCAATCAAACAATACAAGCATTTAGTTGTTTTTGTGCCTCAGTTGCTATCAACTCATCCTGTCCTCCAAACCAGCTGGTTGCTTACAGAGGGGTGCAGGGGTGTGTTCTTGATTCTCAGCCCACACGGTTGGCTCATGGGCAGGACAAACTGGCTTCTCCCTTCCTGGGCCCGGCATGGCTTGTGCAGCACCCAGGAAGGGCAAATTGACTTCTTGTTGTACTACTCCTCCCGGACCCAACATGTGGCTACCTAGTTTGCTGGGATCAGTTCTAGAAGGCATGCAGAAACCCCTTGTTCAGAAATGATGAAGAATTTCAGGGTGGCGACACAGGGCCCCAAATCAAGCACAAGGCCATTCTCAGCACAGGTCTCATACACATCACCATGGCCCTACCTAGGTCTGCAGCTTGCAAAAAACTAAAAACCCAGGACCTGAGCAACCACAGTTTATTTCGGGTTTTTCTTTTTTCCCACTTCTTTTCATTAACAAAGAAAGCCTCACCCTAGCTTTGTCTTCAAAGAGTAAGCCTTGCTTTGGTCCCTGCTTAGTTCCCTTCCCTGAAAACGCAGGCAAAAGTCTAGGACTACAGACCTCTTTCCCCTCACACATTTGTTCATTTCTAATCCACAGAGGTTTGTATCTGTTTTTTTGGCAGAAGCTGTATCTGCTTTATTTCCTCTTATACCTCACATTGCTCTCTGTTTGGATTTGAGATTGTATTCAAGTCTGAATTTATAGACCTGTATTGATTGCCTGTAATAATTTTTTCCATCATTTTATTATGAAAATTTTCAGACATACAGAAAAATTTAAAGAGACACCTACCCATATGCCTACCATCTAAAATTCTATCTATTACTGGTATATACTTTACATCAGGGAGAAACCACAATTGTACTATATTCTTGTAGAGGATTTATGAACCCTTAAGAATAAAGACCCCAAGTTTGAGAAACACTGACATTTGCAATTCTGTTTTCTTTTTCTGCTTGCCATAGTCTTAGGACAATTTATTTAATGGTTTTAATTCACAATAGGAAATAATGTAGGAAAGATAAGGTAATATGAAAATTGTCATATTTATCTTTTAAGTATTTGAAAACAAAGACAAATCTTCCCCATTAATTTTTTTGCCTGAGTGCTTCTAGATTGGATTTTTTTTTTTGCCTTAATAGTCTGCATTTAAAAGAGAAAGAAACTGCTCAAAGGGATATTATATTGTTTGATCAGTTTTGCATGCCTGTATCTGGTAACCTGAGTGACTATTTTGAAGATAACAATATGCAATATAACAATCATTGTTAAATTTCTATCACCTTGCTTTGAAATCCTATAGCACTTTTAATTTTGGTTATCATTTTGCTATTGTTGTTGCTAGGGTTTTTTGGTTTTTTGTTTGGGTTTTTTTGTTTTTTTTGTTTTTGTTTTTGTTTTGTCTGCCTCTTGATTTTTCTGGTTTTT
The DNA here is from genome assembly GCA_004363535.1 of Dasyprocta punctata. Taxonomy (NCBI): domain Eukaryota; kingdom Metazoa; phylum Chordata; class Mammalia; order Rodentia; family Dasyproctidae; genus Dasyprocta; species Dasyprocta punctata. The sequence continues at coordinate 7,418 of RJWM01032546.1, read as the reverse complement.
TCTCTTTAAAATAAAATTTTTAAAAACAGTCTGACTTTTCTAATTCTAACTTTAATAGCCACTTTGAAATTTTTTTATTTTACTTTTCTAACACAATGACTTTTTATAATTCTCCAACTTTGTCTGCCAGACCAAACCTGTAGTAAGCGGGATTTTGAGACTATTGGACCAATCACGCCTGCTGCCCCGGAGCTGGTGCATACCAGCCAGGCACGTAAAGTGCTGGCACCAGGGCAGACTCCAGACTCTCACGTCCACCACAGCTGTTGGGCCTGTGATGTCCCCGGAGAGCCTCTGAAATTCATCTGGATGAGCTCCAGCTGCAGGCAGGCTTTGTTCAGTTTCCTGCTAAAAACAGCCATATTCCCATTGCACATAGGATAGTGCTCCTGGGGGCCTTTTCTCAACAAAACAGCAATGACCAGTTTCTTAAGAAGAGGAGAGTTCATCCGCAAATCTAGATGCCTGCCTGTTATCTACAGTCAGTGTCCATGAAAAGCTTTCAGCTCAAAGTATAATACAGGGTAGCAGCAAAATGCCATTCGCTTCTCTTTTCAGTGCTGAGGGTCAGCCCAGGCCTTGCCCATGCGAGCGCGCTACCACTAAGCCCCATCCCCTGTGCTTCGTGCCCTTAATTTCTACCTCTTCTGGGGAGCTAGAAAACACCAGATGTAAAATTTCACTGCTTGAATAACAAAACTGGTCTTAACTAGCACCACAGAACTGTGAAAGATGCTCATTTTTTTAAATGTACTAGTAACCTCCTTAACTAAACAGGGTTTTCTCGTCTTCCAGATTTGTTTTAAGAAAATACACCGGGAAGGCTGGGTATAGCTCAGTGGTAGGATGCCTGAGTTGCTGGGTTCCGTCCCCAGCACTGCAAAAAAAACCAAACAACAACAACAAAAAATTCTTGGTTGAGCTCAACCTCATCCCCAAAGAATTTTTTTGAGACCCGATTTCATTATGTTACCAAGGCTGACCTGCAACTCCTGAGCTCAGGTGATAGCTCGAACTACAGAACACACTTCCCACAACCCAACCTGACCCAGAAATGCCAACGTGTAGGCTGTAAGCATCTGCAAAAAGAGTGCTGTATGGTAGCCAAAGAGACTTTCAAATAATAGACCTAGGTACCCTCCTAAAAGGCTGAAAGAACTCAAGGCAGGAGTATTATGCTGAGGAGTAGTCCATGCCATTTGGAGATGCATTCAGTTTTACAGTGCAGTAGTTACCATACTCTCCTGCTTTCATGGAATTATCAAAAATCACAGCTACACACCTAGGTTACTACAATTTCTGAATAAGTAATTCTGTGTTTGATTATAGGCAACACTATTTAACAAATCACAACTGGCTTTAAGCACCTTTGATTTCTCTTTTCCACCATTTAATTCCACCACGATTTTCCATTCATAAATCTTTATTCTCTGACCTGGGGAGCAGCTTCAGTCGGAGCCTACAGGCCAGTGTCTTCCACGTCACTCTCTACTACCCAATTTCACCAGAATCGTACTCTCTGAAAGTGATTTCAGTTCATGACTCCAGGGTGAAACTAGAGAAGAACCTGCACCACAGTTCCTGCTACCTAGATCACCAGTACTTTCCTGATTCCCCATTTTTCTGAGATCTGGTTCTTTAGCTGCTTCTCCTTCTTGGAAGCTGCTCCATATCCTTGGAAGATGAAAGTTAGAAAACTGATTGCCACCGCCCACCTCTGCACACACCTGAAAAGCTCCCCTCCTAACATCCCTATCTCTGTTAGTGATACCATCCTCTCATCTTAGCTGAAAACTTCATTCGCAGGATGGCTTTTTGTTTCGTTTTGCTTTAGTGTCAGGAATCAAACTCAGGACCTTGTGCTTGCCAGGCAGGTGCTGTACCACTGAGCTATATCCCTGGCCAGGATATTATTTTTTATAGTTCCTTTTCTCTTGCTCTCATCCAATCCTTTGAAAAGATTTGCAAACCCAAACTCTCAGAATCCCTTGATTTTTCTTTTTTCAGTGCTAGAGCTTGAACCCAGGGCCTTGGCACTAAACAATATCTCCATTCCTTTTTTAATTTTTTATTTTGAGACAGGGTCTCATGAAGTTGCTAAGTTGCCAGGTTGTCCAAGGCGGACTTGAATTTATTATCCTCCTTCCTCAGCCTCCAAGAATGCTGGAAGTACAGGTGTGCACCACCACAGCCAGCCTACTTCATCCTTCCTTCACCTGTCTCGTCAGACCCACATTACATTTAATTTAGAGGAACATTACAGTGAAAAGATTAGGGCTTCCGATTCTCCCAGACTGAGACTTAAAATCCAGCTTTCATCCTTGTTAGCTGTGTCACCTTGGACAAGCTAATGAACTTCTTTGATCTTCATTTCTAAATCTGTTTATAATGCCTGTGTCATCATAAATGGTTTGTTGTTGTTGTTGTTGTTGTTTTAATGGTACCAGGGATTAAACTCACAGCCTTGCACCTACCAGGAAAGCGCTTATGCCATTGAGCTAAATCCCCGGCCCTATTTTTTTTTTTTTTTTGAGACAGGGTCTCCCTATGCAGTTCAGGCTGGCCTTGAACTCACTTTGTAGCCTAGGCTGGTCTCAAACTCACAGCATAAATGTTAAATAATATTATTTGGATAAAGATTCACATATACTTTATGACTTACTGTTGGCGCTCTCATTACTGTTGCTGTTGTTATAATAGACTTTACTAACTTCTAGTATATATGTATTTTTTAATTCATGTAACTTCAATAAACTGATAGCTTTGAAAAATCCTATTCTCTAACAAAGTCAAGCTCTAATTGCATATTAGTCAAGGTTCTACATCTTGCCTGCTTCTACCCTTCCTGTTCGCTCCACGCCTGGAATAAATAGGACCACTCGCCGTTCCATGAACACTCTCGACCATTTCTTTTGTACATTTCTTTGTCCATTCATCTCTGTATTCCGATCAAAGTTCTACCAGTTAGAGTCTTAATAAGTAAGTAACTGTGAAATAAAACCATGTGGCTCAGTGGTAGAGCACTTGCCTGGCGTGCACCAGGCTGTAGGGTCAATCCCCATCGCCACACACACACAAAATAAGATTTAAGAATGTCTGTCAGTCTGGCCTAAGCGTTCCATATGTTACCACTCAATGCTTTTGAAATGCAGGGTATGAGGGCCGGAGAAGAGCGAAGAGGAAAGGGTAAAGATTATCTCTAATTATTAAACCCATAAGAATGAAGATCATATCTGTTCTGGATCCCAGGACTATAAAGCTGAATAAAACATAACCATTGTCCTCAAGGAACATTCTAGAGAGGAAGCATAAACCAGTGTGGGAAATGCTATGTATAATCTATGTACAAAGGCATTCAGAAAGTTTTAACAAGCCCTGGAAAATCTCTTGCACTTAGTAATTTTAATACATACTTTCAACTATGGGGAGAAAAATCCATTCTACTTTTCTGAAATTCATTTCTAATGCCTCTTCAGCCAGAAATCTTTTCCTGTCTTCCCATACATGGGACCATCTCACCCAAGCATGATGTATCTCAGACCACTTAGCACCTTTCAGACGCTTGCTTTATTTACTTTACTGAATTGTAAGCCTAGGCAAGAACGGTATCCTGCCCTCCTTTATGTGTCTGAAGGATGCAGCACTGTCTTACACATCGTGGGTGCTAATCGATACTTCTTGAATGGGTGGCATCATCATCGACGCGCTATACAATTGGCTTATTTTGACTTTTGTTTTCATGAACGTGAACTGCAAAAAGACAATTTTCTTTTCTATAAGTTATCCACTGTTTCCTAGCTGCACTTGCCACAGTTTGGTTGGTACAGTTGGGGGTGATAACTAATTCAGCTCAGAAAGAGGCCATACTTCTTTGAATGACTTTCATGGTTGCTTAGCACGTATGGATTACCTCGTGTAAATCACTCAAGGCTTCAAGCATGGGTTAGCTGGATTTACTTCTCTCTTTTTCTTTCTTTCTCTTTCCTTCCCTCTCTTCTCTCAAGAACTAACACAATTTTCCATTTCATGTTTTGTAGGTAAATGTGAATGCAAGGAACAGGTATTAGAAAATTCCAAGGCATTCTGTGGAATGAAATATACATACGGTGAGTCTGACATCCTCAAATGCTTCTGAGAACTTATTCAGACTAAAGACAGAGGTTTTCCGAAAACAGGAGGCCTGAAGGGTGACATTGGCACATGGTCTAGCACTTACTAGATGGCAGGGAAGAGGGAGGGGACTTCTATGTCAGCATGAGAGCTGGGACCAGCTATCCACCTGTCTCCTTCCCAGCTTCTCTGAATCTCTAGACTCCTCTACCTTGCAAATACAAGGAAAATACACCATATAGAAAAAGGGAAATGGCACTGCCCTGAATAAAGACTATTACTACTTTCAACTTCTAAGTGGCCTTTATTGACCATTAAATATACTAAGATCGCTTATCTCAGTGACATATTCTTAACTAGTGCCAGGGACTTTTTACTGCTCCATGGTTTATATAAGCCTGAAATATGCATTAGAATGAAGAGGAAATTTTAAATTGTGATTTCAGAAACCAAGTCCTGTACAGTGTTTAGGTTCTTGATAACATTGTACTTAATCTCATAAAATATTAAAATGTAAGTGGTAAAAACTACATAAATCTTAGCTACAATTTATGCACACTTCTGTCTCTTCGCCTCCAACTTGACTAAATAGTAAAAGGAAATTTTTGAAATGTACAGTGCCCAATAAAGGAAAAGCAGTTCATAGGCAATGCATTTACTGTCAAAAGCAAGAAACATGATAAGTTAGTCCTAAATTAGCTCAGTGAAAATATCAGCTGGTTCTCATTGTCACATCAAGGAAGCTCTCCAATAAACAACAGCCTTTCAGTAAACTGTGTTAATTTTCTACTTTAAAAAACTTGACCATTTTTAATGATGCAATAAAACACCTTTGTCTTGTTAAGTGTATTACAAAACTCACTTAATGATGCAGGAAACTGCACTCCAGGCTTCCTTAGGTCTACTTTCTTCCCCACTCCCTTACTCCATTACTTAACCCCTGGCCATATCCATCTGCTTAGTCTGATTTGAGTATTACTGGTTCTATACATAAACTGAAATCTCACATAGTACTCCATAAATATGTATAGTTTAAGTACCAAATAAAAGGCTACATTATACAGTCTCATTAGGATGTGGAAAATATCTTCTAGCTGTAATATTTTGGTATCTGCCACAACATTATATGCAGTCAACTGTAAAAGCATCATACAGTGAAAATATAAATAAAAACAATAATAAAAATTGTGCTTCCTATTTCTTCTGTGTAATAGATTTGAAGGTCGAATATATTTAAGATTATATTTGCAGATTGTATTTAAGATTGTATGTAGCTGATAGCCTCAAAGCATAGTGATATGGGAGATAGAAGTTGAGATGACTCAAGAAAAATGAAACAGTTCATATAAATGAGGTGAAGTCAGCACAAAAACGAATGAGCCTAACGATTTTTTTAAAGCAAAGTTTCACATTCTGGTCATCATCAGTTCACCTCTCCAATATATTCTGAAATGCATATTTGAGTTGTTCAAATGATAAAATGAAATCTATGTATTTTGACTTTCGGAATTATGTTGTTACAGTGCTAAAAATAAAGATTTTATCAGCTCATGATAAAGGGTCTCATGCTGAGGTCAATGTGAAGATTAAAAAAGTCTTAAAATCAACCAAATTAAAGATTTTACGTGGAAAGAGAACATTGTATCCAGAATCATGGACGAACAGAGGCTGCACTTGTCCGATCCTCAATCCTGGTGAGCCGTCAACTTTCCTGTCTTAATAGCTACCTTGTCTCTGCTGATTTGCTGTTGTCTTACATTATCAGAACCACAACCTAGGTAAACTCAAAAAGGCATCTTCTTTTCACCATCTGAATTCTGGAAAAAATCCAAATGGAATTGTTTGAACTGATATAAAAAATATTTTTCTCTACCACATACTCTATAAAGGTAAAATATTTCAAATCTAGCAATATAATACTTTCCATCCTAAAAGGAAAGTCTCAGATTGGTTCCAGGTGCCAGCCACGTAGAAAGGACTTTCATGAATTTATCTGCCGCTAGCTAGCGTGTTATCTGAAAGCTAGGTCCTGTTACACTGGAACCTGTTCCCAAAGGAAGCTCAAATGCAAAATTCCATCTGTGCAAATAATATTGAATTCATTTTTACTATTGCATGAGAAGCATCTGTTTCTCCTGGATAGAAAACAACTCTCAAGTTCTCATCATGTTGTTTTTCATTAAATGTTCACTCCAGTCTCAAATTAAAAACAGCAGCAAAAAAAAAAAAATTAAACAGAATTTTAGCGAAACTTGGGCAATTGTATTTGATCTTTAAAATGTGTGGCACAGGTAGAGACAAGCCAGTGAGCGTAGGGGTTCTTGCCTCTACACTCTGCAGGTGTATGTGCATGCTTTGTATGTGGCAAAAGCTACTTATTTTTCTTTGCTTTTTTTTTTTCAGTTGGAATAGGCTACTTATTTTTCTGCCTCCCTCATGAAATTTGAGGACAGGATTTAGATTTCTGATCATAGTATCTTCATTGCCCAGATAATGGTAACATAGCACTCAGATAGTACGTTCTATTAAAACAAATAATAATTCCTAAGAAGTCCTCTCTACACCTGCTTGTGTTTTCCTGTTCGTAGTCGCCACTTGCCTCTTAGCAGCACTGTCAAGCAGGTGCACAAAGTATATTCTGCATATAATTCTTCTACATACAAGCTAAGAAACCACAGTCCTGTTAATAAGAAGTCTTCTGTAGTCTTTAATTAATAAAATTGAAGGAAACAAACAGATAACAGAGAGACTGAAAGAGAAACCAGCAAGAAAATATCCCCTCAATTCACACGACCTAAGCAGCGACACAAAGGTTTTAATTTTTCTCACCTGTTAATGAATTTCTCAGTACCTTTTTCTGGCCCTTCAGTGATTTATTTAAATTTTAATTTAAAAAAGAAAGGGAAAAAAGTTAATTTTAAATCATGAAAAAGAAGGGCTGTGGGGAAAAAGGAACTCTTCTCCACTGTTGTTGGGAGTGTAGACTGGTGCAGCCACTGTGGAAGTCAGTGTGGAGATTCCTCAAGAAGCTAGGATTAGAGATCCCATTCAACCCAGCTATCCCTCTTCTGGGCATTTTCCCAGAAGAATTGAAAACATCATACCACATGTGATATTTGTGCACCCATGTTTATAGCAACCCAATTTGTAATAGCCAGATTTTGGAAACAACCCAAGTGCCCATCAATCAAAGAATGGATAAAAAAGATGTGGTATTTTTATACAATGGAATACTACTCAGCTATTAAGAAAGATTGCATTGAGACTTTTGTAAGTAAATGGTCACGACTTGAGACCATACTCATAAG
>RJWM01032545.1:0-21395 GCA_004363535.1 Dasyprocta punctata | reverse complement strand
CCAACAAATGTATGAAAAGATGCTTAACATAAGTAATTATTATGAAAGTGCAAATCAAAACCATGATGAGATAATGCTTCATGCTTACTAAGATTACTAAATCAAAAGACAAAGTATGCAAAATCCCAGAAAGTAACAAGTTTTTGCGGGGATGTGGAAAAATTAGAACCCAGTGTTACATTTTTCACAATATAAATGGTTCAACATATGGAAAATAAAATAATTATCTCTCAAAAAATTAAAGATAAAATTAATATAAAATTTAACAATTTCACTTCTGGGAGCATATATTGAAAATAGTCAAAAGCAAGGTCTCAAAGAAATATTTACACAACCACGTTCAAAGCATGTTGTTCTCAATAGACAAAAGATAAAAATAACAAAAAACTTCCACTGGATAAATGAAAATGAAAACTTTAGTGCATACATAGCATTAAATGTTTTACATTTTTGTCAAGAAAAGAAATTCCTAAATAGATTTATCATGGGCAAATTTTGTGGACATGAAGCTAAAAGAAAAAGGCACTCAGAAAAAAGACAAATACTGTATGATCTCATTTACATGAGTTACTCAAAATCATTGAAATTACAAAGTCAGAAAATGCAATAACTGTTGTCATTATCTTGTGGTATAGGAAATAGAGAACTAGATTTTAATGGATACATTGTTTCATTTTTACCAGATGCAGAAGTTTTGGTTACAACAATGTGAACTATATAATTATTAGGATCCCTGAAGCTTTGTTCTGAAAATTATTGAGCTCACAAATTATATATTATATATTTTACTACATTAAATTTATAAAACATTGGCAGAGAATATATGGTCATGACTTCTTTTGCACTTGTGCTTAAATCTTAAGGATATGATTTCAGCTTCACATTAGGCTGCTTTTGACATGGACCAAACATCACTTTTTAATATCTCATTATTAAAATTATATATGATATATAAATGTGTGCACATGGATAGTCTTACAGCAAAATATATATATATATACATATAAATATTAATGCAATATGATATGATATAATATATAAATATATGACATAGTGCAAAACAATTAATAATATATATTCTAAAATATGATATGAAGTATATAATATGATATAATATGATTTTTATTAATATGATAGTATATATAATACAGATATAAATGATATATATTGGTATAATTGTATGCATATTTTTAAATTTATGAAATACATTGTTTACAAACGTGAGTCTGATTTATTTCACTTATGAATATAGTCTCAAGTTGCCTCCCTTTACCTATAAAAGCTTCAAGATCATCATTTTTTATAGCTGAGTAATATTCCATGTTTATAGATATACACATATAACTATATGTATGTATAAGTATGCAAGATAGACAACTATACTACTAATTCTGTTAGTTCATCAGAAATAATACCTTGTGTTGTCATTGTTTGTTGATCATGTTTTATGCCTAGATTTTGTAACTTGGACAGCTACTTCTAAGATAACAATATGTGATATTTTGACTAGTATTGACTCCTTACTGTTTTTTTTGAAATTCTGTATTACTTTTACCTTTTTTCCAGTTTTGCTTTTTTAAAACAAAACAAACAAAAAAAACAAGTTGCTTCTTTCCTTACTATTAATATGTCTCTAACTTTCCAGATCTTGTGAACTACAATATTTACATTACTATCATAGTGGGTGTTTCTTAATATTATTTAGAATCCAAATAGGAAAACTTTTTATATTTTCTTCTAATGCTCTAAATATTTTAAATTAGCCTTCTTTTGTATATATTCTATTTTGCCTAATTGTACAATACATAAATATGGTTGCATAATTATTACAAGTGCATGATACACATAAAACTGTTTTAGAAGTAAAAATCCATATAATTACTGAAAACTTTAATGTGTTCATCTATTCAAATTATTGCATTTTGTGCATACATAAGTAAAATAATATCAATCAAAGGCATAAAATGAACTTCATAATGTATACATATGGCTCCAGTCTCCTCACAGTCTAGATTCAAAGGCCTTGCCTACGGGTCCTGGTACTAGACTTTCTAGCTGACTCTGTGAAGTGACTGGTTTGTCTTTTACAAACCAGCCTAGGAACTCTACTGAACATGAACAATGAAAGCTTTTCTTTTTCCTCTTAACAATTGAAACTATAACTACTGTTACTAGTATCAGGCACTTGAGCTCTAGGCAACTAGAATCACAAATAATCAGGCAAATAAGACAATACCACAGAAGACTAGTAAAGTTCTAGGTACCAATCCTTAAACTAAAAAAATTAATCACTTAGCTATAAGACCAATACCATGGAATTTTTTGATGAAAACTGACTTTTTATCATTGGTCTGGGTAATGGCTTCTTGAATATGACACAAAAAGCACAGAAAATAAAACCAAACATAGACAAAAGAAAAAAATGTCAATTTAAAAAAATTTCTGCACAGCAAAGGATACAATCAAGGGGAATGAAAGTTAATTAAAGAATGGGAGAGAATATCTGCAAACAACATTTCTGAGTAGAGGACAATTTCCAAAATGTATAATAAGGAAAACCTAAGTCCCAATATTAAATATATATATATATATATATATATATATATATATATATATATGTATACTTTAAAAATTGTGAAAAAACAACTTCTTAAATTTACCGTCTGGATTTCACATGCAAGAATTTTAATTCTTTCCTACCTGATATTTATAGAGTCTGAGTTAAACACAAGGCATTGATACAAAACCTGCTTAAGCACCTGTCTGACAGGCACAAGGTTGTGAGTTCAATCCCTGGTGCCAAAAAAAAAAAAAAAAAACGAAACCTGAAATATTTAATAATCTCATTAAGCCTCAGAAGAATTTGAGAAAAACTCATGAACGTTCCTTAAAAATAGTTAACCCAAATATCTTGTCTGGAATGCAGAGTCTAAACTCCAAAGGCCACCTATAGAAACAGGCTGTGTCTTTCCAGGGAGCTATGGTCACTCAAATCATCGATTACGAAAATATGTGCTCTTGCCAATATTCAAAGAATCCAAAAATGCTGTATGCCTTTTCCTCAAATAATTTAGTTGGAAATTACCAAATAGAGTAAATAACTTTTAAGTTTGAGTTCAAAATGAAACCGGTTTATTATTTTAAATGTACAATAGGAAAGAAATGTAAAAACATACACATTTTAAAAGTTTGTGTGGTGAGTATATGCTACTTAAAAAACATTTTCAATAGAAAAATGATTTATGGATTAATTAAGAGAAGTTAAAAATATTTATCACTAACTTTAACCACAAACAACTATAAAGGGAGACAATTATCTAATTATCTATTTTTGTTTCAACATCTGTCTTTTTCTCCTTGCCTTTGGAAAACAAAAAAAACTGTGCTGTAAGCCTGCCATCATTTTGAATGAAGACAGGATCTAGAAATTCCTTTTTCCATACAAGTCTGAGTGGGAGGAAGGGCAACTTTCCAAAAAGCAATAGAAGGTTTTTTTTCTTACTTTCTATAAACTTTTGAAGTTGTTAATCTGCTTATTTAATATCAAGAAAATACAGTGGAAGCAGAAGAAGGCCTTTCAACTTTATTGCAATTTATTATGACTCCTGCTGAGAGTTTTAATAATGCACATTAGAGGAGTTGTCACCGAGGATTCTGACTTGTCCCATACAGGATAACTATATACTTAAAACTTTGTGACCAGCATATAAGCATTCATACCAGCACACAGATAGAAACAAATCATGAAGGTGATTTGCAATGGCTAGTTAATACTTGCTTCTTTTCCTCCATTCAGATGTTTGCTCCTCCTGAAACTTTAGAATAAGAATATAGATGTATCCAGCACATGAACTTTTAGTAACCACTGACAGATGTATGTCAAGAACAAAATGAGTACAGATCTTTAACATATGATAGCTTGACATATGATTTATTTTTAATCTTATTCTGGTGTGAAAGTGTTTTACACTCAGTAGAAACTATGCTTTGATATTTATTCTTTTCCAGGCCTAGATATATTCAGAAACCAGCCACAGGTAAACAACTGATGCTCTGTTGTGTATTGTGTTGCTGAGCTCCAGAACCATACTAACTTTCCTTGTCTGTTACCAAGCCTGCCCATGACTTACCAGTTGAAGCTGGATGTTGCCTCTGTCTACAGGGAGATTCCAGGCAGTAAAATGATTCCAATTTCTAGTTCAGCTACCCAGCATATTGAGCCAAATCTTTAGGACTGAAGGATTTCAGTCCTATTCTTGCCTTTTTTTTTTTTCCTTAGAACTATTGAGGTCTGGGTAGAGGAGAACTAGGGTATGGAGAGAGGAAGCAACTCTACAACAGCAAATAAAACACGTTTTCTTTCATTTGCTGGCATTGTGATAGCTACTCACTTCACTGAAAAATATTTTTAACTTGAACTAGATTGCTACATAAAATATAAATATTAGCCCACTAAGCAACTTCAGTCACGTGGTCTGGTGGACGGGTATATAGATTCACAGATACGTTATCTTACTGCCTCATGAACCCAACCAAGTGAACAAAAATCCAACTACATTTGGACAACTACTCTCAATTGTTCTTATTGTCACCCAGCCTTTAAACATTCTTTATCAGATAACGCAGGTGGTCTTTCGTGGGGGACCTTACTTTTCCTCATCATTCAGCATATGCTATAGCATTCAAGATTAGATCCCAGGGTAACTTTTTAAGTGTTCTAACTGCCCTGTATGGAGTCCTTGTGCATTGCATTATTTTTTCAGAAGTTATGTCTCTGTTTGCATTCTATCTTCAACACTACTATCCATCATAATTATGATGAGTTTAAGATTGCACATCACTTTCAAAGAAACTCTATGCCATGCCAGTTTCATGGATGGTAGAAGAGAATTTCACATCAGAAACAAAAGATACAGGCACTCTTGGCAATGCAGACAGTATGTATTTCATCTTCAGAGTGATTCTTATTGCTTTAGCTTCCTGTGGGGTTGATGCAGAGACAGAACCATGTATGTGCTATGTAATAACTAAGGAGTCTCAAGCTTCAGAAATCCCAATCTCGTGTAAGAGGTTAAAAGAAAACTTAATCCTTTACACAATAGGAGATATTATTTCTATTATACTATATGTGGAACATGATCTAATTTCTGCTTTGGAGTCCCCTTCTCAAGACTATTTTTATCAAGCAAATATCACTGACATGATCAATATCCTAGTCCTTTTGCTTTAAGACTTGAAGAATTTGAGAGACCAAAAGGGCACTGTCTTAAAACAAGAGAAATCTCAAGAGAGAGACATCCTTCCCAAAGGTACAGATTAGGGGATACAGGAAAAGAATAAATAACAGACAATTGTAACCCACTATGAGAAAACTAGGGCAGGTCATGCATATTTCAGAGATCCCTGTTGACTTTCAAAGTCTTTATTTGGCCTACATCATAGTTACACTGCTTCATTAATTCTATTCATATCCCCTTCTTTGTTTCAGATAGCCATCCTAATAAATATATAACACTGTAATAAAATCTCTGCTAAACATCTGTTTCTTAAAGTCCCATTCTATGGCAAACAATTGGTCCTATTGCTTTCATCATCTTTCAGTGTTACTGAAAGACTTTGAGATGCAATTCTCTGCTGTGTGGCTCACCACTCTACCATATTTTTTCAATACCACTGCATCATGTAATTCTTGTTCAATCTCCAGGCAATCTGCTATTGATTGTAATATATGTTTCATACTTTGTTGAGTTTTTTGTTCTTATTAGTTTGAAAAAACAAAGACTATAGCATATACAGCTAACTACCATGTTTAACTGACTATTCTGATCTTTTTTTTGTGGGGGGGTACCGGGGATCAAACTCATGGCCTCATGCTTGCCAGGCAGGTGCTTGTAGCACCGAACTAAATCTCTGGCCCCTATTCTGGTCTAATTTTAAGATATCATTTCAGTCATTTTAACTTTCTTATGTTGGTTTATATAAAACTGGCTCTCTTAAAAGAATTGAACTGAATATATAGATATGTATATATATGATCTGCTATTGTTTCCATACATATAGACATATACATATTGTTTTCCCATTGTTTAGAAATATATATTGCTATTGTTTATATATATGTATACTATATATAGTATAGATGTATACATACAGTTTTGCTATTGTTTCCATATATATGTATAAATATTATATATATATACACACATATATATGGAGAGATAGGGTATATTTATCATATTTTATGAGATTGTCCTCCTGTACTATAAAATAACTGAATTGAAACTGTATTTATATTTTTCTTATTTTATTTGTTTCATTTATTTTGTTTTGTGTCTCCTCTCTGTGCTAACAGATTCATTGGGCCGTGCTTATCAGGAGGAAGCACAAGTTTGCATTCAGGGAAATCTGGCCAGTGCATACCCTTCCACTGCTCCTACTGCTTGAGGCAAACTCCACTAGTTTAAAATTCCATGTGTGCACAGAAATGGGACAAAGCTGAGATTTACTAACTGGGTTTTCTTTAAAAAATTGATATACTTCAAGGTTCCAGTTTGGTTTCTCATTTCAAGACTTATGTTAATACATAAATGATTCAACCCCTGAACTTTGATATTAAAATAATTTATAAATATTATGTAGATCAGATCGACATATAACATTTTAAAAGTAAGACTCATAATTTATTAATCATTTTAAAATTTTGCATATTTTAATTCTAAATGAGTTGTCAAGTATATAATCAGGTGTAAGTTGTGGTATGTATCCTGAGACTATTTATCGATAAAAATGGAGACTGAGCATTCATGTAATTAAATGACTTAGAGGTTTATTTGATTGTTTCTTCTTACAAAATTTATCTATTAATCTTTTATTGACAAGTCTCAGGAATTGTGTACTCATTCACACTAAATTATAATCAACCCTTTATTGTAAATTGGTTTGGGGTTATATAAACAAGAGCAAATTGAATTGAATAATATGAATATTGTACGGAATGAATTTACAATAAAAATTTTGTTCATGTCTTGAAATAATTACTTTCCAAAAATAGAAACTATCCTTTCAACTTTCTTCTTTCTACATAACCATATTTTTGTAAAAATATCCTTTCCTCCATTCTGGGGTAGTAAACATTAATTAATTAATTAATTTTAAAACATTATGCTTAGTTTGCTCTCTAAGAGGCTGAGACTGATGCTAAGGCAGGGGAATCATAAATTTGGGCTGAACATGGGCACTTCAGCGAAACTTTGTCTCAAAATAAAAACAAGTAAAGAAGGGCAGGGAACATAACTCAGGTTGAGGACCCTGGGTTCAGTCTCCAGGAATACACACACACACACACACACACACACACACAAACACACACACAATTAAAAAATAAAAATCTACTTTTGTTTATTCCATTTGGGATGGTAAACAGAGGTTTACTTATTCTACTACTTAAAACATAAGGATGATTCTTACTAGTATTCATAGAAATTAAATGAGAAATTTCCTATATTTTAGCTTTGCGCATAAAGCAAAGATTATTGTTAAGGAATAAACAACCAAAAAGTGACTAGCCAAACAAAATTACAAAGAGCTTAGATACTTTCACTCACCAACTTTATTCATATTTGGCTTCATAAATGATAATCATTTATTCAGTCGCATATATCTCAGTAACTATAATTTTATCAAAATTAAAATAAATAATGAACTAATTTCTTGCATTTCAAATGCTTTCTTGCATTTAAAAACTTAATGGTATAAAATTCTTGGATCATTTTAGTAATATATATGTTCATATTAGTTCTCCTAAGAACAATGATGGATTTTGAAAGTCAAGTAGTAAATTATATTCTCATAAAAGTTCCAAGGAAAGTAACCCACACAAATAATTAGTAACACTTAGGTTCAATAAAGAACAATCTGAGAGTCTAAAAACAGAATAAATGTCAAGTTGACAGGTGAGCTCCTAGGACACCTACCCAATTTCTATTTTTAGCCATTTTCAGAGAGACAAAAGGTTGCTAAGATTAGATTTCATCTTTAGACGTTTTTCTTTTTCTGAATTACGAAGATATAATCTCTTTTGAAATACATTTGAGGATTTTCTTCTCAGTGAAGTTTCATTTATAATGTAAATTTATATTCTCTCATCATCTCATACAGAATAAATTTGGTAATTAATTATCAGGGATATTTTCCTAGGATGTATCTGGCTATTGTGTATTGCTTGGTGTATATTTGGCTTTTATTATAGATCTCTACCTCTGGAACTTGTGGTTGTTATTTTTCTTTGCTATTAACATCAACAGAGAGAAAATTAAATGGAAACCAAGATAAACCACAACCTTGGTAAATATTTAGTTTCACATTTACATTCACAAGGTGATAGTTTTATTTTGTTTTCATATATATATGTGAAAATTCTTAAGTGGTTAAATCAATGTCTGTTAAGAATTATTTAATGTTATTTTAACAACAACAAACATCTACAAACTTTATAAGTTCTCATTCATTTATACAAAAGTTTTCAACTACATACAGGTAAGTAAATGAAAAAAACCTCTTAAATTAAAAAACTATTACTGATAGTAGGAATTGGGTTCAAATAACTCAGGAGATAAATCTAGATATACCAGAATCTGGGTAGGAAAATATGCAACAGCTTTTAACCTTTGCAAACATAAATTTTGTTTTTGGTCACACACAGTGGTACCCTCTTTTCGGCAGTTTCCCTTTGGCAGTTTAATTGTACCTACAGACAATTATGATCTACAAAATTGTAGGACTAAACGATTCATAAGTTTTAAACTTTGTACCATTATGACTACCATGAGTGAATCACGTACAGTTCCATTCTGTTCCATCTGAGACAAATCATCTCTTTGGCCAGTGTGTATATGGTGTATTTGCTACTCTCCCATTGATCACTTATTAGCCACCTAGATCATCAGTTTTACTGTAATGGCATCACAGAGCTTGTATTCAAGTAACCCTTACCTGAAAGACAAATGTTTTTTTACAATATCTACATCATTCAGGTCACTTTCTCATAGGTAAGATCATATTTGAAGAAACATGCAAGCCATAGAATAAGATGTTTTGAGACAGACCATATTCACATAAAATTTAAGAGGTTGTATGTTGTTATTGTTGTTAATCTTGTACTGTGCCTAATTTGCACATTCATCTTTATCCTAGGTAAATATGTGACTGTACACAGGGGGTTTGGTATCATTGATGATTTCAGGCAACCACTGGAAGTCTGGGAATGTAACCCCTGTATGTACTTGCTTCCTTCATTCTCTTTAGTCTACTCTTTAGAGGAATGAATGAATCTTCATGGGTAAAAGGAACACTTTCTTTTTAATATTTCTACAGATTTCATTGAACCTCTTTTAATCTTTTATAATAGTCCTAAACTATATTTCTCTTATTTCCCTCTACCTTTTGTTCTATGTTATTAATCTTTGCTCATTTCTTACTGTCTTCTCTGCTTTGCAAAGCATTTTTTTCCTTCTGTCTTTGGGCTTTCACTTTTTCTTCAGTTTCTATTTACTGTTAAAAGAAAATAATATAAGAATTCTGAAAAAAATCGTTTAAAAATACCAAGGGTGAAGTTATTTATTTATTTATTTTTAAGAGAAAAAAAAACAGAAAACTTAGCAATCAAGCAAACAAAAAAACAAAAAACAACAACAAAAGCCAAACAATGACAACAGCAATAGTAACAACAAAGTAGCAATCCAGGTTTTTAAAATAAGATGATAGGAATTTAGCAGTGGTTGTTATATTAGCTATCGTTAACTTCAGAATAGTTGCTCAGGTTACCAGATACAGGTATGCAAAACTGATCAAACAATATGATTTCCCTTTGAGCAGTTTCTTTACCTTTCACTATATTTATTATAAGTGTGGGGTCTTATTTACTTTCAGTTCCTTACAGTAGTGAGACAATATGGTATTTACACATGTGTGTCTGATTTATTTCACTTGTAAGTATACCCTCCAGTTGCATTCGTTTACCTATAAAAATCTCAAGCTCATCCTTCTTTATAGTTGAGTAGTACTCCATTGTATAAAAATACCACATTTTTAAAATCTATTCCCCAACTGATGGACATTTGGGTTGTTTCCAGTGGATTGCACTGGGATCCTAGTCTGGGAAGAGCTTGAATTCTTTGGGAACCACGTGGCTGGCTGGGGCATAGTCCTGAAGTGTGATACCAGGCCTTGGGCGGATCTCAGAACCTTGGGGACTGTGCAACTGTCCGGGGGAATCCCTGAAGTATGGCGCTGGGGCCTTGTGGAGCTCAGAACCTCAGGGATTATCTGTGGCTATCCAAGGGCCTCCTCTGATGGATGGCTCCAGGGCTCTGGGCTGGGCTGGGCTGGGCGGTACTGGGTACCTCCAGGACCTGTGCAACTGGCTGGGTCCTCCCCTGATGGATTGTGCGGGGATGCTGGGCTGGGTGGAGTTTGGATCCTCCAGGACCCGTATGTACCCAGGGCGCTTTCCTGAAGCATGGTGCCAGGACCTTGCACTGGGCTGGGTGTTGCTTGGACCTTACCGGACCTGCGCGATGAGCTGGGGCTAATACCTCGAAGTATGGCACTAGGACCTCAAGGGTAAAGTTTAATATCAATGTGACTTATATTGTTTAACTAAATGCGCTACTATTATCCCTGCCATATTATATGAACCTGCTTATTGGTCTGAGATATCAAATCCCTTGAGGCTAGAATTATATTCCATTTATCAATTCAACCATAATGTCTTCTGACTCTCTAGTTGGTACAAACACAAAGCACCAGAAATGGTAGTGAGACCCATAAATATGGTGCTGATTATTTTGTTTGTATTTTCATTATAGCATTTTTATTATACCTATTCTGATGTTACTATTGTAATTTTAGCATTGAAGAAATAAAAGCCAGAAAATTAAATTCCTTATGAAATATTTGAAAATAAAAAATCAGAGACTAAAAAGGGATGTGTCAAAGTGGTATATTACTGAAAAATAATCTGGTAGTCTATTAATCAGTTACTCAAAATAACAAGGCTATTTTAATTTTATTCTACAGTACACCCCTGGATTTTTTAAATTCTTAAAGTGAATGCAGAAATATTTAAAAAATATATCCTCACACAAAACAGTGATCATAAAAGTCTCAAGAGAATAAAAAATAGCTTATCAAATATTGCCATCAGGATTTGGAATGCCAGTTCATATGTATCATAACTATTTCACAGATTCTAAATTCTGTATTTATTATTATAATTTGATGATTGTTAACTGAGAAAGTGTCACAGTTCACAACTGTGTCTCTGTGCAAAGGATGAAAGTTTACTATAAGTTAGTATCTAATTCAAACTCCAAGAAAGCCCAGATGGACGGCCCTTAACATGAGAGAGTCAATGTGAAAGAGTCTCATTAAGACTGTTCAGAACTGAAGCTTCTATGGCTTTTTATTGATAGAACCAAGAAGCAAGGATAAAGGACAAAGGAAGGACATTTGTGCCGGAATTCATTAGGAGAATGGAGGAAGGACAGGGGAAAGTCAAGATGGTCTGCTACACAACTGAATTTAGGGCCCATCTAAGTAATAAAGTGGGGAGGACAAGGGCCAGAGAATTCATTCCTCAAGGCAAAGTGCTTTGATCTTACTTGGTCTTACGGCCTTGTAGGCCACTTTTAATTCTAACCATGAGTTCTGGGAGGTCTTGGGAATGTGCTTCCAAAAGCGCCTTACCTCTGCATATCCATTTCATACATACCTCTGGCCAATGTTCCTGATAAAATTATAGTTTACCTTAAGACATCTTGTGATTGTGCTAAAATATTCAATAGTTCATAAAGAAAATGGAAGTTAAAATGAAAATACAATCTTGGACTAGTTCTTAAAGTACTTAAAAAATTGTAGCACTGAAAAACAAGCTTAATTTGATCTAAAATGTGCCAATATAACTGAAAAAAATGGTACTTTATCTGATGTGTGTAAAGATTTTGAAATGACAAAAATTGGAACATAGCATTCTGTAAATAATATAACTTTAATCATATTATGTGGGACAAAATAAATTGGTGAAAATTTTGCTTCTCAACTTGTTAAAATTAGTAATTAAAACATTTGTACTATAAAATATTAAAACATATTGCAACAAAAAATGCAACATAAGAGAAATATTTTATATTCTCTTTTATGTAAAAGAAATAATAAAGATGAATGGTCGTATATACAAATTATTGCGAACACAGTACGATTTTCCATTCAAAAAACCATATGTAAGAATAAAAATCTACTTCTGAGTGAATTTCATGAATTTAATGTGATTATTTTGAATGTTAGTAATTTTAACATACCAAGCATTGATCATTTTATGGAGGTAATAGTAATTTCAAAAACAATATTGGTGTGATAAATTAATAGCTGCAGTTATTATTATAAAGAGTCCCTACAATGCTACTACTATAATAGTTTTAAAATTATACTCATACACCTGCTACATAATATTTTATAATCTAATTATATTGTCATGGCATTAGTCCGTTTTCTGTAACTACAATGAAACATATGAGATTGAGTAGTTTAATAAAGAAATCATGTGTACTTAGGTCGCAGTTCTGAATTTAAAGGTAGTGAACCTAACACCAGTTCAGCTCTGCTCAAGGCAGTGGAGAAGGGGGTCACAACTCAGGGAAGCATAGAAGAAGCAGGGCTTGCAAGGCAAAGATAGAGAGAGAAAGACACCAGGGGAGGGCTAAACTTGTTCTTTTGTAACAACTGTTCTTGAGAATTACTCAGATTCTATAAGGACTGTGATCCTAGAACAGAGCCCACAATTACTCTGAAACATTTCTCACTAGGACCTGTTTGTCAGCACTACCTCTCACCTGTGGGCCATACTTCCAGTATATGAATTCTTTGGGAACACATTTAAACCATATGCAAACTACAGCAATCACTTCCCAACAAAGTGAAGAATGGTTATCAGCATTTTATAATTAAACTACTATTTGAATTTCTCACCATACTTTGTATTTTTTCCTGACCAATGCTAAAGTTTGAATATGTTCCTCAAAGTTCATAAGCAACTGATCACATGAGGGATAGTCCACTTATAAGTATAGTGTCCCCTGTAATCGGATGACCTCTAAAATAGAGGAAGCTTTTGGGGGACACTCCAGTTCTAAATTGCAACAGGTACAATGAGGTCAGATAGTGGGGTTTTCGCTGGAGTAGCATAATACATGTATGGAACATGGGGAAGTTATATAAAGCATGTGTCACTGCATTGCAAAGGAAAGTTCAGTATAAATTTGAGATTTCAATACACACACATACCTAAAGATGTATATTTTGATATCAGGAAATATACACACGTGTTCTAGGATCACAGTCCACATAGAATCTGAGTGAGTTCTCAAGAACTGTTGTTATAAAAGAACAAGTTTAGCCCTTCCCTGGTGTCTTTTTTGCTGAAATGGACCAAAAGTAATGACTTGCAATACCATCAGTAAAATGAGGAAACAGACAGTGATTTTGACTTTGAAATACCATTTTCTAATAAAAATAAGCATAGTAACAGAATTATGACTGATGTGTTCACATCTCAAGCAGAGAAAGCACAAGCTGCAACAGCAGTATCTTTATTTTAGAGTAACAGAGTGGTGAAAACAGAATAGGGTCAGATAAAGTCATAGATTAACTAGATTGAAAGGCTGCCACCTATCCAAGTCTAGGAACTCTCAATCTTCAAAGCTAAACTATCAGCAATTTAGGATTCTAACACACCAAATGAAAAAGAGACCATGAGTTCATACAGATAATAAATAAATAAAAATAAAATTATATGTATACATATATATATATATATTAGGAACATGCTGACAAACAGGTAAAAAGGATATTTATTTCAGTGGAATATAAAATAATTATTAAAAGACTAAGAAAATATGAAGTTAATAATCAATGTTTTTAAAAACCAGATTAGTAATAACAGATTTATATAGTAATTGTGCGTGGGCTGTGAAACTTGTGAATTAAATATTAATGAGGAGATAAATATTTCTGTAGTTCTAAAGTGTATGTCTACATATAGAGATGATATTTTAAAGAAAATAATCAAATGTAAGAGTTGGTCAATCTGAGTGTCATAAATCTGTCACTAACTCTACTTATTTCTTTAGGATTTATGTGATCTGAAAATTAACATTTAATAAAATAATTTTATAAATTTCTTTTTCACCCATTTTACTTTGCTTTAAAACCCAGGTTCAAAATATTGGGAAGGGAGAGTGCAAAGTAAGAAAAATAAGCACATTTTGATTGCAGAGAAATGGGTTGGACCAGTTCAAGTTAAAACGCTGTGTCAGTATGGTGATTTGAAATTCATAGCAAAGTGATGAGTGTTCATTTATGCTCTCAATGAAGTTCTAAATGGTGTGCGCTGTGCTGATGACTCCCTCCCAGAGAACAGTAGTGATTTTCACACATTTGAATGATTAATATTTGCATTAAAACTACAGGCTCAATAACATATTTGGTTAATTTTGTGCTTCACAGGATTTCACATTTACTTTACATAATAGTTTCTTTGATTTCTTTTCTATTAATACTAGTTGGTGTCATCAGATTTAATAAAATGAGCTAAGCTAGAAAAATTATTACTCCAGAACGCATGCTTCAGGAGACATTGGTTGAATATATTCTTGTGACTTACAATAGAGCTTCAAAAATCAAGTGTCACATTTAGACTTCTTTTACTCAGAATTTTTAATTATTGAGAAACTTGTTTGACTATATCTCTTTTTTTATTTTATTATTAGAGGTGCTGGTTTTTACACTTTTCTTTACTAGTTTACCACTCTCAAGCAAAAAACTGATTTGTATGTTGCATTCTCTTGCAATTTTCAAGTTTGCTTGTTCCTCATCGTAATTAATTTCCTAATGCATTTTCACTTTTGGTGTAAGTATAAGAGAAGCAATGCAAGTATTTATACATAATAGATCCTGAAAATTTGAGAATTTAACATTCCTATGCTTCACCTATTTTGAAATGACTACAGGTATATGAGATACTCTTGCATATGATTTATAATTTGAATTGTTGTGTATGGACCATGAAGTTAATAGGTGTAGGCAAGATAAGTAGTTAATAATAACTTTAAGTATTAACTTAGTCTGATTACTAAAACTTTTCAGCATGCTTTGTTATTTCATTCTCTCAAATGACCTATGAATTACTGCAGATTTTATGTGGTAAAAGAAGATGAAATATTCCATTTGTTCAAGTCAAGTGCCAGAGATGACATCTGACACAACTCTTGAAGCTGACAATATTTAGTATGCTAAAATCAGAACTGAAGATACGCATTTTTTCAGAGACTACTCCATCATTCTCCAGTTGATAATTGGCTGTTATCGTTTCTCTCTTCCATTTCTTATTTATATTTCTCTGGGCTTTTTGTTTGTTTGTTTGTCCATTTGTTTGTTTTTCTCTAGTTGAAATTATACCATTCAACATTCTGAATCTACTTGCTATGTACTATTCCCAATACATTTCTTATATTTTTATGCACCCTCCCTAAATATTCTTTTGACATCTAATTTTGAAATCTGTTTCTTTGCTAAGATAGACAATTCTAATTAACACATCATGCCATTGAGACATGTGGACTTAGAAACCAACAGTCTTCTGATCTCTCACACTTTATAATTAAAGTATATATCATTTATTTCAAGGAAGACTGGATTTTCTTCTCATAGCTTCCTCACTTTTTTAACACATTAAAAAAAACAGAAAGATTCAAGGTGATTAAAATGAATGATTCTTTAGATTTTGGTTTGAAGATAATTCTTAAAGAAGTCACCGTCCATCATCGTTGGAATAACTTGAAAGAAGTTAATTTCCTGATTCTAGACAGCATAAAAAAGTCAAGAAACAGCATCCTGGGTATAATCCTGTAATTGATATTCACATCAGAATATAAACTGTTGTAAAATCCTTCTTATTTCATCTTCTGCTCAGCGATCTATTCCTGAATGATAAATCCTTAAGAATATTTTAAAACAATGTTCAGTACAAACATTCCTTAATTGTTCACTATTGCTGCATAGCAAAAATTTCTCAAACTTAAAAGATAAAAACAGTAACTCTTTATTATTTATCTCAAATTTACTGTCTGCCCAGAAGTTCTGCCCATTTTGACTGGTCTGATTTATGAACAATAAATCAACTGGTAGACAGGCTAGAGGTACCTAGTAGCTTCAATATCAAGGGTTTCGATTCATTTTGTATAGTTTCTCTTACCTCAGTAGGCTATCCAAGAGTTTGTATCATGGTCTTGGTAGAATTACAAGGAAGGAAGTAGAAATATTTCACAAGTTTCTCACCCTTGTTTTCATCAAGTTTGTTAGTCTTCTCTATAGGCCTAGAAATATCACACAACTAAAACTTTACAGGAAAATCCCACCAATGAAAGGGGAAAAAAGAGACTAAGAATCAAGCATCATGAAAACTGAGATTTAGAATTCATGTTGAAATCTTTTACAGGTCCTTTTTAATTCTTAGTGCTGATGATATAACTTGTAATCACAAGATCTTGATAGTGGGACATGTCATTTAGACTATTAAAACAGATTTAAATTGTTTTTATTATATTTTCAGCATTATACTACTGCTACGCTAGTATATGAGACAATACAAAATTATACTTTTCAGCATGTAATATGTTATGCTAACATTTCCTATTGAACTAAGAAGAGATAAATAATCTAGTTATGAGGAGAAATTTAAAACTGAAGAATTTTATAATTAACTCTTCAGTATGCAGCATCAGCTGACATTCTAGAAAAGCCTGGGAAACAGCTGAGAGCAAAGATAACTAAAAAGTTTCAAAATGTACAATTGTGTATTTATAAAAGTGTTAAGTAGTAGAAATTCACACTGAAGGCAATTACCAGTGGATGTTATTAGCTGTTACTACCATACTCTTTCTTAATGTATAAGTTCCCTTTATATCTTTTTGACCCAGAAAAACATTGTGACAGCCATATGCATTGTTATTCGGCACTATTTCAAGATAAACATTATTCCTAGATTTTTCACCCAGTTTAAAAAGATCCTATTGCCTGTTAGGTAAACTTAGTTTATTGTCTGATAAAAATAGTAAAGTTTTACATATGGTGTCTCATATATCTATTTGGAGCTTATATATATATACACACACACACACATATATATATATAGACACATATATACACATATATATGTATTATAGTACATAACATAGTATATTACAGTGTATTATAGTATAGTATATAACGTAACACATTATAGTACATAATATATAATTTGCATATATTAGTAACATTTATCTTGGTTGGAACAGAAAATATTAAATGCTAAACATGCCTCCATTGATTCTGGAATACTTATACTTCATGGATTTACATGTAGCATGTGAAATGACTCATTCTTATTTATGTTTAATAGACATTTTTGTACTCCTTTTATAATTGTAATAATCAGTTATTCTGAATGGAGCCATATGATATTATTTTAATAAGTGTATATATTATTTTGTTTCACCCTTTTATGGTTATGTCCTCATTTGGACCTTAAGTTTATTTTAGTGTAATGAGAAAAATCCAGAGGAAGTACTTAAAACTCTTTGTTCTCCTTTATTTCAACACAGAGGTTATTTACACATGTCTAGTTTATTTTTTAAAATCATCATAATGAGAGGATAAACTAGATATTTTAAATCTTTTTCAATGAAAATCATAGTTTTCCATGTTCTTCTGATCAGGATTCATGGGACTTGCTTAATTGCTTAAAATGACATGACAATTCTGGATGAGTTTTACCTGATCGTTCTTTGTTACGAAACTCACCTTCCTTCTAGGCAAAATTTATGCAAAGCTGAATATCATTTTCTATTTTAAGAAGAAAGCATTACCTGTAATGCTTTCAATTTTGCCTACAATAGAAGATATCAAAAACCCGTGACAATATATCTCTTCAAAATAATACATTTACTACTTATTTTGATGAGGAGTAAATATCATTTCTATTGAAGTTAACAATTTTGTGAAATACTCTTGACATTTTATTTCTAATATTCACTTTACTATAAAATGTATCATCTACTTTATGTCATCACTATTGAGCAAACCTAGTGGCATTTAGGTTTGTTTGGTTTTTTTGCCGGGGGTGGGGGGTACAGGGGAGCGAACTCACAACCTCATGACTGCCAAGCAGGCATTTAAAACACTGAACCAAACTTCCAGCCCTATTTTTTTTTTTTTTTTGAGGAAGGGTCACACTATGTAGTTCAGGACATTGTTTGCTTTTCTGGTCATTTAATAGCAACCAGAAAAACGTGTAAAGTTAAATAAGTTTTTGCATTATAGCCAAGCATCAAGTCTATATATATACTACTTCAAATAGGTGTATAATCATTCAAACTGGTTTACACAATGCAAGTTTAAAATGATGAACTGAATTAGTTTATGAACAATGTCTGTCCCTGCAACATCCTAGTGAATAATGAAACAAAAATCCTGAGGAAGTACTTAGGATTTGGTTAGCCATTGTTTAGGGTTTTTAGCTTTTACATACTTTAAGACAATCTCTTAAGTTTTTGTGTATGAACGTTGCCATAAAACACATATAGGTTAAAACATTCATCAACCCAATATTTTTAAATAATTGCACCATTCCCAAGTGCTGACAGATTTCTAAGAAGACTGTTTTCACTATGGAATATATGACATTTAATTCATTTTCAATATCTTATAAAATTAATTAAATCCAAGGGCTTATAATTCTTTATAAGCCTCACAAATGAGTTACATGACATTTTCCCAGATGTACACACACACAGTGAATGACAGAGAGTTGTGAAAACGTCTGGCTGCAGATCTCTCTTCATCATCAAACAAATTATGTAAAATAAAAAGCATATAGAATTGATTTCATCCTTATGTCAGTCATTATACTAGAGTACAAACTATTGTTACTTAATAACATTAATAAAAAATTAGTGTGTGTGATCTCAGCATACAATCAATAAATATCAATGAAGTTGAACATTTTTCTAAATATGTAGGTTCTACAAATTGGCATTCTATGTATATTTTTAATTTTACTTCTGGTTCATTTTTTATCTGCCTCACTAAAGCTCTCAAAAATGAGTTTCATTATTGCTCATTTGACACTAAAGCAGGACACTAAGTCTATTTGCTATCTTTAAAAAATTTGAATTTATATACTAACTTACGGATTTCAGAGTAGAAATATAAGTATGCTCCATTATGACATATTTCTGTAAATCTTGCTGGGGATATTACATACAGTTTTCTAATACCTACTTTTTATTTGAATTGCAACACATACATTGTCACTAAAAGTTGTTGTAGCCTATCAATCCTTGTATGAAAGCACATGTAGACCTTAATATCAGTATCTTCATTGTAGAACAAGGAAATAAATGGTAGAGATAGTAGAAGTTACTAACCAGAATTTAAATAGTTTGCAATACATATCTAGAATTCATTGTCACTAGAATTCACTGTTCATTAAGGACACTCATATACATTTTAGAAATTATTTGTTCATCATACATGATATATGAGTTATTGAGGGAAAAGTGTATCCTATACTCAGAGGTCCTGTAAGTTGAGCCACAAAAGATAAATGTGTATGCTTAATCAGTAAACGTGAATTAATATTTGACTGCAGTAGAAGTAGGAGAGAAATAGAGAAGCATATTATGTTCAAGATACAGTCAAACTGCAAAGTAGATAAAAATTGTAAGTGTTCTATTATGTTTTCAGTCGACAGCTAGCAATTTAGTGCTTATCGTTTATCAGATACTGTTTTGTCTATTAGGACTAAAAAGTGGTAAGTCAAGAAAAACCCCCTAGTCTTTTATATTTTCACTGGAAAAGAAATGAAAGAATTGTGCAATGAACACACATTTGCACACACACACAAACAAATGCTATGAATGAAGACAAAACAAATATCCCAGTTTTATACAGGGTTAGGAAAATGATCCCAGTGAAGATTTGATATTGGAACACGTACATGGAGAAGACACAGTAATAACTATACAAGTATTTGGTAGAAGAATGTTAAAATTTGCTGTATTATGGTGCTTAGGTATAGAAATCCTGGTGCACTTAACTTGGGATCAAATTTTACTGCTTTTATTTACCTATTATCTCTACTATCACAGCAAATTTCTTAATTCTCTCTGCCTTGGTGTCTCTAAATAGCAGTATATATTATGAGTTGTTTTATATATTGATAAATTAAAAATGCAGACTTCAAACTTAATATTTACTAAACATTCAATAATTTAAAGAATCGTTATCATTGGCAGAGAAAAAAGAAACATCAAAGAATTACAGGATATGACTGTATTATGCTAGGAATATTAAGGAATGGTGTTTGGTGCAAAAAATGTAGGAAAGACAGAGAGAAGGGGATGAAAAATGGGTGATGGGGAGAGAGACAGAGACAAAGAGACAGAGACTGACTTCCAGTTGAGCAGGGATGTTGATGTCACTTAGGATCTTTCTGATAGTTGTAATCAGATGACAACTGAGACAAGGATGTTGAAGATGACTTCATTTATTTATCTGGTTCTGAGATAGCAAGGAGGGAAAGTAAATATAATTTCATAAGGTTCAATATGGAGATGGTTGCTTTTCTTTGCATGGAGATTCAGGACCTTATTCTTTCCCTTGAATTTTCCTTATATTGTATCCACTTGTATCTATAGGAAAGCAGTTTTTTTTTTTAATTTATCATCTCTAGACTCCCAGAGAAGCTTTCTAGGTATCTTAAAATTTAGCATCAAAATTTCCAATGTTACATCTGCTATTCTCTATGAATTAAAGTGAATCTCAGGGCTAGATTGTTTCAGTGTGGCAATAGACCAGAGGAAGCGTTTAGTATGGAGCCTCATCTTCAAACAAGAGCTACCGCACTCATCACACACCTCACAATTTCTTCCTTAAACAGAAATATTTAGAATTTAGGGACATCACCAGAAATGGGACTCCCTAATCATGAGTTGGGGATAATTTCTCATTGCCAAATGTATTTCACTTATTTTTTATTTGATTGCATTTAGAAGACAAAATTTGTGAAGATTAAACCCAGCAAAACAGAAGTTATGTTAAAGAACTGTTTGATAAGAACTGTTTTGAAAGGAACAATGAAAAAACAGGAAAATAATACTAAGTTAAAAATACACATTCCTGTATCTCTCTTTCTCATTTCAGTCTCTCGAATAAATGTGCATCATGGATGTATCAACAGAAGCTAGCAAGTTTTAAAAACCATTTGCTCAAAAGTTATCCTTTGCTTTAACTAAAACATAAAT
>RJWM01032544.1:0-21403 GCA_004363535.1 Dasyprocta punctata | reverse complement strand
CTATTGCATAGCCTATCACTCACCGCAGAATGATGGCAGCCCTTCACCTGGACCATGGGTACCGGCTCCAGGTTAGCACTGAAGGCGGCTCCAGCCTGCACTGGGAGGCGCGGGCGCAGTGAGACCCTACGGATCTCTCTGTAAGGAGAAGGAGACAGCAGACCAAACAATCCAGCATTCAGGCCTATCAGAATTTCCACAGTGTGGGAATGGATAAGTTATGCTTCCAATCTGACAAAGAAAAAAAAATCTCACAAGCAAAAATCGATGCATAACAAATCACAGCACAGCGGCCACTGCTGTGGCGAGGGCATTTGCTGACTGAAGCATCTCCTCTGCCTGCCCTGGCTTCTCACCCCAAGATCAAGTGACTGCTTGAAATTCACCACACTGGCTTTCAGCAAAGCTTTTAGCCTTGCAGCTGGTAAGTGATGGCAGGGACCGAAGCACCACCGTCAGAGCGGGTGATTACTCTCACTCCTATGCTGTTCCAAGGGAAGCACTAGGGTTTGCTTCCCAGAAATAAAGACCTTGAGAAAAATTCATTCTTTGGCTCTAACTACTTTTTGTCCTAAACAGTTCCTTTTACTTCCTTTCAAATAACTCATTTCCTACAATGTCAGCGCTGGAGTGCATTATCTCCCACCCTCCAGTCAATCGTTCACTGAGACAGGGTCTCGCTCTGTAATTCAGGCGGGCTTTGAACTCACTATGTAGTCCAGGCTGGCCTAGAACTCATGGTGATCCTCCTGACTCAGCTTCTGGAGTGCTGGGATTTACAGGCATGCACCACCACACCCAACTCCATCTCCATTCTTTGATCTCTCAGGACAGAAAGACATGCAAACGAAAAATAAAACGTAATCCACAAACATTTCAAGTAAGGTGAATACAACCGAAAACTACAACCTTTTTCTGAACCATGCAGAATCACAGATGTCAGTAGAGAAAAACCCAGTGATCCGCAGGCTGCACCACAAGCAAATTTAACCACATGAGGCTGAAGCCAACTATTCTAAAGAACCTGAGCGTTGCTCACATTCATGGCCACAGGAAGAAACATGAAATCCAAATCAAAGCCTCACAAATCATGTCATGTTCTACTGCAGCTGAGGAAGAGAAAATGACACTCCTGCTTCTAAGGAAGGATTCTCAAATTTCTGGGTCTTTGGCATCCTCTACATTCTTAAAATTTTCAGAACTTCGAAGAGCTTTGATGATGTAGACTTTATCTACTGGTGGGTCCCACACTACAAAGCAAAACTAGGAGCTGGGCATGGTGACGTATGCCCATGATCCCAGCACTCAGGAGGCTGAGGCAGGAGGATCATTGAGAATTCAAGGCTAGACTGGGCTACATAGCGAGTTCAAAGCTAGCATAAGCTACATAGTGAGATTCTGTCAAAACAAAACATAACAAAACAAAGCAAAACAAGAAAAGAAAGAAAATAAAACTGAAAGATATTACTATGTGCTCATTAATTTACTTAAAATACCTTCATTTTGATATGACAAAACTAAGAGACAGGGTGACACAGCAGCATATGAGAGGCCCCAGGCTGGATCGCCAGCGCTACAAATAAATACAAAGCCAGCTGGCCGGGGAGGACTGTGGTGGCATGTGCCTTCAATCTCAGCATCTGCGAGGCTGAGGCAGGATGATCCCAAGTCTGATCCCAAGTCTGATCTGAGGCTATACAGCAAACTTAAGGCCAGCTAGGATGACATAGTCGAGACCTTGTCTCAAAAAAACCAAAAAAGAGAAAAAAAGAAACAAGAAAAAAAAAAAAAAAGATTGGAGACAGAGAGTAGATCAGATTAGTAGTTGGGGGGAGGGTGGTAAAAGGGAAAGGAGGGATCGCAAAATGGCAGCAGCGCAAGAGATACTCATGGTGACTGATGACAAACTGACACAAATGCACACGCGCGACTGCAGGAACGCGAACGCACAGCTGAGCACCAGTGAAGCGGCGAAGGGCTCTTCCCGGCGTGGAGAGCGCTAACACTAACACTCGTGCTGCGCGCCATGCTGCAGTCCTGCGCGACGTCAGCAGCCGAGCGCCAGATAAGCGGCGCACCGGGGCTCGCTGCACGGTTTGTTACGCCAACAGTTACCTAAAATAAGAAGGTTCATAAAAAATGGAAAACATCAAGGAATTTTTATTTTTGTGATATATCCATTGATGTTTACCACACTGGAATTAAAAAACATTTAGTATATATTTTTTTGTTTTTGTGGCACTGGGGATTGAACTCACAACCTTACCCCTGACAGACAGGTGCTTAAGCCACTGAGCCAAAATCCCAGCCCTTGTTTTTTGAGGCAAGGTTGCACTATGTAGCTCTGGCCCATCTTGCGCTTGCGTTGTAGCCCAAGCCAGGGCCTCCAGCTCACAACACTCTGCCTGCCTCAGCCTCCCCAGTGCTGCGATTAAAGGCATGCACCACCACGCCTGGCTTAGCATGTATTAAAAAACATTTAAAACCTTTTTTTTTTTTTTTTTTTTTTGGTATCAGGAATTGAACTCAGGACCTTGCACTTACCACGCAGGTGTTTATGCTGCTAAGCTATATCCCTGGCCCCAAAACCATTTTTTATGCACACACATATAAAACATTTAAAATAAAAACAGCTATAGCAGGCCAGGGATTTACAGTGGCACAAGCGCCTGTCTGGTAAGTGGGAGGTCCTGAGGTCGATCCCTGGTACAAAAAAAAAAAAAAAAAAAAAAAAAAAAGCTATAGCTTTTTTAAAAAAAAGGGAATACCACTTCCTTTTTTGTTTGTTTCACATTTTTGCTTATCTTTAGGGTCTGGTTTAATAGCAGATAACAGGAGTCACAAATCTGCTTCTGCATTCAAACTGTTGGCAAAATATTTTAGTTTAAGTATATAAAGAAAATTGGCTTACCAGAGTAACATAACATATATGTGTGTGTGTGTATCACAAATACATACACAATAAAGTTGTATATGAAACATCTCTGTATGTACAAACACAATACACAGGAGATGATACAAATACAGTGAATGTTTCAATTCTGAAAACTGTATCCAGGGACAGATGATCCCGCCCCCTGCACCTGTGGCCCCAGCCTCAGACTCCCGGGCAGCTGGGATTGCAGGTGTGCATCATTCTCCCAGTGACACGCAACAGGCTCTTTTCTTTTTTAAAATTTTGCTGTACCAGGGATGGAACCTATGTCCTTTTACAGGCGACTGAGTTAGTTAGAAATATTACAGGCAGAGAGACAGGGTTAGGCCCTCAAAGGAGCCAGCACAGAGGACCAGATGTCTTGTGACCTTGGAAGAGACACACACCTCTTGCTGTGGACCAGATTTCAAGACAGAAGGTAAAACAAATGCAACCACACCCTAAGTATAAGCATTAGGGATTAGGGATGGATCACCTTGAGAAGCCAGGAATTACCATCCCGATCCCCTACAGAAAGAGTCACTGATCCGTAAGAAAGCTTGCTTGCTATGTGACTCACTTCCCCATTTGTCCCTGATTTGGTCAATTTTACCCAAACAATTAATCTTATTGGTTGGCCACAGTTCTGTCCCACCTCAAACCCATCTGCCTTGTGAGTTCCCAGTTTTCCCCATCATGGTTTTACTCTATAAAAGTCCCTAGAAAAGACAGAGTCTTTGGCAACCCACTCGGGACCCCTTCTGTCTCTCTCAGACAGAAACTTTCTTTCTCTCAATAAATATTTCTGTTCTTAACCTCCGTTGTTCCTAAAATTCATTCTTCGATTTTAGAGAGCATGAACTTGTACTGGACATATAGTAGGTTGGGAGTTTCGTTCCCCTATATCACTTTCTTCACACTGAGCCCTTTAAAAAATATTTATTGATTGAATGATTCAAGATGAGGCCTTGATAAATCAATTGCTCATGCTAGGCTTGAATTTGCGATCTTCCTGGCTTAGCCTCTCAGACTGGTGGGATTCCAGGTGTGTGCTGTTTGTTTTTTGACACAGGGTCTACATAAGCCTAGGCTGTTCTCAAACTCACCATCCTTCTGCCTCAGCCTCTCTAGCACTGAGATTACAGGCAGGCGCCACCGTGCCAGGTCCCACACCTGCTGCTGCACAAGCAGAGTGGCACAAATATCGACAGGAGCAAAAATGGCAGAACATCTTAGGATTGCTGTGAAAATAGTTTTAACACCCCAGACCACTAAAAAGGTTCAGGAATACGGAGGGGCTGAGGTTCATATTCTGAGAATTCAAATTTCATACTTTAGGTTTAGGGAAGTATGTTCTCACCTGATTCCTACAGAGAACTGGGATTCTGATAGGAAGGAAGTAGAGGGAGATTGCCTGTATGCCACAACAGGGCAGTCTGGAAAGAGGAGTAAGGAAAGAGACAAGAAAGCACAAAAAATTATTATTACTATTTTTTTTTTTTTTTTTGAGACAGGGTGTCATTATATAGCCCAGGCTGGCCGTGAACTCATGGCGATCCTCCTGCTTCAGCCACCCCAGTGCTGGGAGGATAGGTGTGCACCACCAGGCTCACAAAGCGTGGATAGTTGTTAACAATTGACTGAAGAAGCCAAGGACGGTGAGGCATGCGTGTAACCTCAGCACTCTGGGAGGCTGAGGCAGAAGGAGATCTCAAAATAAAGAAAAGGAGGGGCAGGGATGTAGCCCAGTAAGAAGTCACTAGGCTTAATTCCTGGTACCCCACCCCCCAAATAAAAGACAGGAGGAGTAAATAGCACTTGGGGGCATTTAAGGATTAGGGGTTAACACGTTTCAGCAGTTGAGTATTATGCAGATGTTAAAAACACTGAGAGCTGGGAGTGGGGACACACACTCATAATCCCAATGCTGGGAGGCTGAAGCAGGAAGACTGCATGCATCCAGGGCCAGCCTGGGCTACACACACAGCCGAGACCCTGGTTCAAAACCCACCAATCAACAAACAAAAAACCAAACCACAAACAATATGGAAAAAAACGAAATGAGATGTTGTTTATAAAATGGCTAAATGAATGATTAATTACTGACAAAACTGACCTTTATCCTAGCCTATTTGTTTTGTAACTGCCAAGCATAAATAAGATTTCTCTGAAATTAGCACAAGTAATTTAAAAATTAGACATAATTTTATCTAAATTTTTTTTAAAAGATCATTAATTATGAGGCAACATTTCCTACAGAAGGCTTCCTTGCCATTTCAAAGTGTAGGGGTAAAACTCCAAAGTGGAGCCAGGCATGGTGGCACACACCTGCAATCTCAGCATTTGGGAGGCTGAGGCAGGAGGATCACTGTGAGTTCAAGGCCAGCCTGAGTTACATATTGAGAGCATATCTGAAAAGCAAAAAATAAAAAAGGACAAACAAAACAAAATAAAACAAAACAAGAAACAAGTGGTATGATGTGTGTTGTATACTAAGGGTGAACTCCTGCTTGTGGACAGTTTAGCACCTTGGGATCAAACAGGAAGCGGCCATCCACTTAGACAAGAGCGAACATTCAAGTATCCCCTAGGTGATTTTGTGTTCTGGAAGGTCTCAGACTATACACTGATTCGTTTAACTTTCAATAAGACTCATATGTTTCTCACAGGAAATAATAGGTGATTCTGAGGAGAGGTCATTCTATTTAAAGAAAGCCCAGAAATCCCAGGGTGTTTAACTCATTTGTACAATTCACATCATACATATGTACCTAAGAGAACATGCACAAGCAAAATCAAAGCATCAGCAATGGAAGAGCCTTAAAGACCATCTAACTAACCTGTCAAAGGCAGAATCTCTTCTCTAACAGTAGTCAACTCCTACTTACACTCCGCCCCACCTTCCATGGTGAGTGGAGAAAATAACCCTTATTTTATTGGTGTAATCTCAAAGAGTGAAATTTTTAGCACGTGCCTACTGGCCAGTGCTATACCAACGGTGTGTGGCAACCTCACAGGACACACACTATTGGCTCTTTGAAGGGTGAGGTTATTCTTCAAGGAACACTGAAGTTCATACACATTAAAAGTCTCCAGGTCTTTTTCTTTTCTCTCTTTTTTTGAGACAGAGTCTCACTATGTAGTTCAGGTTGGCCTTGAACTCACTTATGTATCCCAGGCTTGCCCTTGAACTCATAGCTACCCTCCTGCCTCAGCCTCCTGAGTGCTGGGATTACAGGTGTGTGCCACCCTGCCTGGCCTCTTCCCAAATTTTTAATCAGCCAAATTTCTGTACTTTTATAGTTGACTATTTTAAATTAAAAGTACACATAGCAGCAAAGGGAATGCCATTTCTGACTGCCAGTTTCCTTTCCCAGAAACAACTGTAACAGATATTTATTGGCTTGTTATATGTGCCTCCCTTTATTCCTTTTCTACAAACAACAGTGCACTGTAGACATTGTTCTGTGTCTTATTTTTCATGTAACAAAAATGTAGGTAACTTTCAAACTTCAAAGACTGAAATTTCAGCTCTCACTAGAAACTGGATTATCACAGACGCATTAAGCAATTCTTAAAATTATTTATTTATTTATTTATTTTTAGAGAGACAAATGTCTTGTTCTGTTGCCCAGACTGGTTCTGAATTCCTAGGCTCAAGTGATTCTCCTGCCTCAGTCACCTAAGTACTACTGTGCCCAGCTAAGAAATCTAAGCCTCAGTTTCCTCTTCTGTAAAATAAAAAACACCAATGGCATCTGTATTTCATAAGGCCACTGTAATGGTTCACTGAACATAAAATGCTTAGTATATAGTGTACAGCTAAACACAGTAAAAAATCAATAAAGCTGGGCATGGTAATGCAGGCCCATTATTTCAGCTATGATGGAGGCTGTGGCAGAAGGACCACAAGTTCACAGCAGCCTGGGCAACTCAGTGAGGCCTTGTTGCAAAATGAAAAACAAAAAAAACAAAACAAAAACTCAGGGACATCCTGGGAATGCAGGTTGGCAGTACAACACATGCCTAACGTTGTGAGGCTCCGAGCTTCAGTTCCGAGTGCCACAGAACGACAATAACCAACAACCCAATAAATACCAGCCAGTACTCCTACTAACAACAACAACATCCGGTTACTTTAATGCCTTCTTTCCAGGGCCTGCTGCCCACGCTACCTGCCTGCAGGGTCAGTGCAGGACAGCTGACTGCACACCAAGCCTTCTCCTTGCTCGACCCCACGAAGGCCGGGCCCACATCTCCCGACTACACGGAGCAGCGTCTCCAGAGGCCATGGGCCTGCTTCCTGTTGCATCTTAAGCTAGAGGACTAACGAAGTCTGTAGCTGCTGCAGGCCACTCGGCCTGACACATGAAAGGAGCTTGCCTAAAAATAAAGCCAACTGAGGGGAAAGGATACGAAGGTGAGCAATGACAAAATCCCAGTGACATTATTTGAGCTCTTCCTTGAACCTAATAAACTCTAATTCTGGGAAGCTACAAACTCCTTGATGGCTTAGACTCGGCTGAGCCGGGTTTCTATCTTGCTGAACAAGAATGGAGACAAGGCGGCCTCGTGGTGCGGCCTTGCCACCCGGCCGCCAAACACCCAGTAATCCACACTCCTTAAATATGGCTCTTCCGCCAGTTATAAACCACTGGACTGCAGCACATCCAGTCTGCATCTCACGGCCTTGGCATCCTGAATATCATAAAAGGCTTTTTCAGGTACCTTGACAAAATCAAAGCACTCTTGTCTCCCCAGCTAACAACTCTGTTGGGGAAGGGAAGCTGGGAGGAGGCTTAGTATGCCTTGACTTAAAACTAAATTTGGTTTCTAATAAGCATTCTTTCAATGGGTGCCTTTCTTTACCCAGCAATAGTAAGTGTCTGCTTTGGCCTGAGCACCACACCAGTAAGTGGGGAGTACGGTGTGAGCGCTGTCTCTAGGTCAGGCCAGGAGACACATGAGCGTGCAACGAAAGCAATACTGCAGAAGAGGCGAGGGCGATGAGCACGAGGGGGAGCCTCGCTGAGTCAACCTAGGAGAGGGGATATTTCAGCTGGATCTCGAGGGATAAGTCCATCGGGAGCGTAAGGAAAACGAGCTTATTTTAATCTGAGCAACACCATGCGCGTAGTGCCACACTAGTTTGGCACAGTGGGATTGCGCAGGATGATGGAGATCGCACGTCACAGTGAAGGAAGTCGCTGGGAACGGATGAGTCAGTGACGGAATTGAAAGTGGCCCGATCCAACATGTTTTCTCCGTGTTTGCTGTGACGGAGATTAGGCAGAAGGCAGGAACACCAGCTGGAAGCTCACTGGAGCAGTCCAAGCGAGGTGTGACGCTGACTGGGCTGAGGCAGAAACAGCGGAAGGGGAAGAGAGGAACGAGTTAGAAGTGGAGTCGGCAAGGCTCGGGACGAAGTATCCAAAAGGTGAGAAAAACCTGAGCTGACTTCAAGGGTCCTGGGGCCACCATCTCAGAAAAGAGACCAAAGGAAGCAGCAGCAGCAGCAGCACGAGTAGCAGCAATGCCAAATCGCTGGCAGGACAGAACCAGAGAGCAAGTCTCGCTCCGGACATGAGTTTTAAGCAGGTGGGCTGGAACCCAGGAGAAAAGCCCGCGGTAGGGAACTGAGGCCACAAGCTCACCTATGTGAGACAGCCCGAGGGGAGGAGAGGGACAGGGAGGAGAGAAGCGAGCAAGCCGGGAGAGTGCCTCAGCAGGAAGTCTGAAACTGGTAACCATGGTGATGATGAAGGAAACTTTAACGTACAGCTCACTCGGTATATGTCAAGCACTTCTCAACGTATTTTATAGAAGTTTCACTTATTTCTTAAAATGACCTTCTGGGTTAGTTACTGTTAGTAGCTGTTCTTGCAGATGAATATATCAAGGGCAGAGGGGATAACTGTCCAAAGCTTGGTCTCAACAATTTGGGGGTTCTGGGGTGTAGGAAGAGGTCCCCAGGTCGTGGGTGGTGGCCTTCCAAGGGGACTGACTGTGAGACTCCAATCTCTTTCTTCTTTCCCTTTTCCTACCTGACCACTCTGCCATGGGCTTCTCACCATGATACGCTATTTTGTCACAAGCCCAAAAGTGATGGAGCCCACCAATTCACTGTGAACTGAAACTTTCAAAACCATGAGCCAAGATAAATCCTTTAGCCAGGTGTGGTAACCCAGACTGATAGTCCCAGCACTCTGGGAGGCTGAGGCAGAAGAATTACAAATTGAACCTCAGTTTATTTTATTTATTTATTTTTGTATCAGGAATTGAACTCATGACTTTATGCTTGCCAGGCAGGTGCTCTGCTGCTGAGCTAGCTACATGCCTGGCTCTCCTGCAGCATTCTCAGTATGTTATTTTACTGTCTTTAGGGCTTCTACTATCTTTTTGGAGAGGTCATCTGAGACAGTTATTGTGTGGTAAAACTGGCTGGGGAAGTAGATGTGACCTATTCATTACAAAATCCCAGGACCCACGGGCAGAACAGTTCCCAAAGCCCTGCACGTAGACTTTTCACAAGACCTTGAGCAAGTTTTTGATAGGGTGGCTAATATCAGCTGGAGGAGTGGGCAACACAAAAACCAGAGACCACACTGCACTTTTTCCACTGTGCTCTCTGGCACGGACGGCCTGCCCCTGAGCTGGAGGGTGTGCTGCTTTTCCTGCTTTGACTTGGCCAAAATGTCTTTGCAGAGCCTGTTTCATTTCCTACTGATATAGGGGAAATACTAGATGTCAGATACATGGAGCTTGTGTCCCCTTAAGTCCAAGAACAAATTCTAAGGAACAATGGAGGTTAAGAGTAGGAAAATTTATTGGAGAAAAGGAATGAGGACCAGGAATAGCTCCTGAG
Organism: Dasyprocta punctata; assembly: GCA_004363535.1. Taxonomy (NCBI): domain Eukaryota; kingdom Metazoa; phylum Chordata; class Mammalia; order Rodentia; family Dasyproctidae; genus Dasyprocta; species Dasyprocta punctata. Next base: position 11,624 of record RJWM01032544.1, on the reverse strand, counting down.
AGACAGGAGGGGTCCTGAATGGGTTGCCTTTGGACCTGGGTTTAATGACACCCTGACTCAAAATAAAAAAGGGCTGAAGATGTAGATCAGAGCAAAGGCCCTGGGTTCAATCCTTATCACGAAAAATTTTTTTTTCTTTGTAATTTGATTATCTCAAGTATTTGTTATAGCAACAGAAAGTTAAGACTGGTCAAGATTATAAGGCTACAGGCTTGGGGATTTAGCTCAGCGGCGTAAGTGCCTGCCTGGCAAGTGCAAGGTCATGAGTTTGATCCCTGGTACCAGAAAAAAAAATTATAAGGCTATTAATGATGAAACTGGAATTCCAACTCAGACAATCTGGCTCCAATCCATTCAGTAATAAAGAAATAAGAACTAAAACTGGCCAGGCATAGGGGTGTATGCCTGTAATTTCAGCACTCGAGAGGCTGAGGCAGGAGCATCACCATAAGTTTCAGGCCAGCCTGGGTTACACAGTGAGTTCAAGGCTAGCCTGAACTACATAGGAAGACCCTGTATCCAAAAAAAAAAAAAAAGTAAAATCAATTGGTGTCACAAAGAAGAGCAAGAAGAGAACTAATAAAATGAGCTAGCAGTAAACAGACTTTAAGAAGTTCTAGTTGCAGGAAAGGGTAGGAAAGAAACACTAAACTGCACTAGGTAAAGGAAACCATGATGCGGAGAAGTAATGACCAAAGAAAGAGAATTAAAATTTATTGTGTGCATACTATGTGCCAGGACCTCCGCATGCATTATCTCACTGCATTTTATAACATCCCTCAAAGTAAATGATAGTTTTGTTTGATAGAAAATAAGCAGAGTTGCCTGGCAAGGTAGTGCATGCCTGCAATCCCAGCACTTGAGAGGTTGGGGCAATAGGACTGCATAAATTACAGGCCAGCCTGGGTTACACAGTGAGTACAAGGCCAGTCTGAATTATGTAGTGAGACTGTGTCTCAAAAAACAAAAAGAAAGAAAAAAGTTACATGAGGGTTAATGACTCCTCTGTAATTATCAAGTAATTAAGTGACAGGGCCAGAATTTGAGCTGAGACACATCTAACTTTGGAGCTATGCACTTTTCCATTATACTGTGCTACTCCAAAGAAACCTATGTGGGTCCAGCAAGGAAAGTGCAAGTAGCTACATCTACATGCTATCTGGAACACTTTCTTCTAGAACTTTGCTGAAAATCAGTGTAAAGCACTACGGCCCACACATTTGAAAATGTGGATATGTGCTTGTTTGCAGTTTTCTATACTCCCCAATTTAGGAGCATCTCTTATACAACAGGGTCACTGACTACACGTGCGAGCGATTTGACATTCTCCAATGATTGCCTTGGAGTTATGGAAATCTGTAAGAAATGGAACTAAATCAAAACTTGAGATACTTTGTCAAGAAAGGTCCCAGAAATGCAGGCATGGCTCAGTACACGTAAGTCAATAAAGGTACCACAATAACAGAGCAAAGGACAAAAACCATATGATCATCTCAATAGATGCAGAAAAAGTTTCTGACAAAGCCCAGTACCGTTCATGATTAAAACCCTCCAGAAAATTAGAATAGATGGCCTTTAATTCAATCTGATAATAGACATCTATGACAAACCAACAGCTGACATCATACCGAATGGACAAAAACTGAAAACTTTTACTCTAAGACAAGGATGTCCACTGTCTCCACTCTTATCATGTCCACTGTCTCTGCTCTTATTCAACACAGTTCTGGAAACTTTAGTCAGCGCAATTAGATAAGAAAAAGGAATAATGAAAGGAAAGGAGGAAGTTAAATTATTGTTATTTGTAGATGACATGATACTTTCTGTAGAAGACTCCAAAAACTACACCAACAGTCTGCTAGATTTAATAAGCAAATTCAGGAGCATAGCTGGATACAAAGTCAACACTCAAAAGTCCATAGCCTTCTTGTACACCAACAAAAAAGTTAGAGAGAGAAGCTAGGGAAATGACACCTTTCACAATAGCATCCAGAAATGTGAAACATCTAGGAACCAATCTAATGAAAGAAGTAAAAGACCTTTACATTGAGAAATACAGTACTCTGAAAAAGGAGATTGAAGAGGCTGTCAGAATAAAGAAAGATATTTCTAGTTCTTGACTAGGAAGAACCAATATAGTGAAAACTATTATACAGATTCAATGAAATTCCAATCAAAATTCCAACAGCATATCTCACAGAATTAGAGAAAGCAACGCTAAAATTCATTTGGAACCAAAAGAGACCTAGAATAGTACAGGCAATCCTGGGCCACAAAAGGCAAGGCAGGGGGCATCACAATCTCTGACTTGAAATTATACTATAAAGCTACTGTGATAAAAACAGCATGGTGCTGGCAAAAACAAACAAATAAAGAAACAAACAAACAAAAAACAGACCAGAGGATCAACAGAACAGTTTAGAAGATGCAGACACAACTCTAGACACACTCAGTCACCTTATGTTTGACAAAGGTGCCAAACACAGTCCCTGGAAGAAAGATACCCTCTTTAATAAATGGTGCTGAAAAAATTGGCTTTGCACATGCCAAAGATTAAAATTAGACCTATATCTTTCACCATGCACTAAATTTGAAATGGACCAAAGATCTAAATATCAAAACAGAAACATTAAATCCTCTGGAAAATAGAACAGGTAAAACTCTTGAAGATATGGATATAGACAAAGATTTTATGCATAAAACCCTGATCTCATAGGAATTATCACAAAGAATCAACAACTGGGGTCTCATCTTAATAAAAAACTTTTGCACAGCAAGAGAAACCACCAACCGAGTGAAGAGAAAAAGTGTTTCCTAGCTGTTCCTTACACAAAGGATTACTATCAAGAACATAGAAAGAACTAAAAAAGATCAGACCTCTCAAATTTAAAGACCCAATCCAAAAGTGGGCATCTGAGATGAACACACACTTCTCAGATGAAGAAATACAAACACCAAACAAATATATGAAAAAAATGGTCAGCATCACTGGTCATTTGAGAGATTCAAATCAAAACGACACTAAGATTCCATCTCACTCTGCAAAGAATGGGTATCATCAAGAAATCAACCAATAATGAACGCTGGAGGGGCTGTGGGGGAAAAAGGAATGCTTCTCCACTGTTAGTGGGAGTGTAGACTGGTGCAACCACTGTGGAAATCAGTGTGGAGACTCCTCAGAAAACTAGGATTAGAGGTCCTGTTTGATCCAGCTATTCTCCTTCTGGGTATTTTCTCAGAAGACCTAAAAACATCCTACCACAGTGATACATGTGTACCCATGTTTAGAGAAGCACAATTTGTAATAGCTGTATCTTGGAAACATACCAAAGGCCCATCAACCTAGGAATGGATAAAAAAGACGTGGTCTTTTTATACAATGGAGTACTACACTCTGCCATAAAGAAGGATAAACTGGGGACTTTGGTTGGTAAATGGATGCAACTTGAGACCATACTCATAAGTGAAATAGTAAGTAACATCCAAAATGCACAATAGATATTGTGAAATGGGAAGAAACTGCTCAAAAGGAAGGAGAAACTTGGATGGGTGAAGGGAGAAAAGAAGATAGAGAAAAGCAAGAAAAAAGTACATATACACACAAGATAGTTAGGACAGTTATACCACTAATTTCTCTTAGTCCACTGAAAAGAAAGGTTTGTGCTAATATTGTTTAGACAAATAACAGCCTATAGCTTGTACTCTGAGTAATTAATTTAAAGATAACAATATACAATGTATTAACTCATGCTATTCTCCTATTAAGGAAAGAAAGAAAGAAAGAAAGAAAGAAAGGAAGAGAAATGAATGAATGAATGAATATTGGTTCCTTAGTAGTCCTCTAGTAAAGCATATCCCCTTTCTATAAAAAAACAATCAAAGGTTGTTTGATGGTTTCAGCTATTTTCAGAGCTGGATGTGCACATTCATCTAGGTAAACCTGTAGTATAATATACCGATTTTTGCCTAATTTGCATTATGAAATGGTTCTAATTTTTCAGTACAAATACCCTGAGATGGAACGGAAACTACATTTCACTTTTCAACAATTATTCTGTAGTTTACCTCTTTTAAAATAGTCTCTTCCAAAATATTTAACTATAGAATTTACAAAATCCTACACAAATTTAGAGGAGCAGGCTAGGGATTTAGCTCAGTGGTTTAAGTGCTTGCTTGTTAAGTGTAAGGTCATAAGTTTGAACACTGGTACCAAACAAAAACAAAAACAAAACCCAAAAAGCAAATTTAGAGGAGCAATTCGTGTTTTTTGTTTGTTTTGAGACAAAGTCTCACTATACAGTTCAGACTGGCCTCAAACTCAGTGCAATTCTCCTAGGATTACAGGCGTGCATCACACCTGGCTAAGCAATTCATCTTTGAAGGGACAGAAAAGTTTCTTGAGCAGCACCATTTAGACATCACAGCATTTTGATATGGGCAAATATTCTGTACTTAAAGACATCTTTAATCACACTACTGCATTAAGCAAACCCAGTAACCTAAGAGTGCCTGAATTGTAGTTACAGTACCGGATTTTCTTTACTACTAAAGACAGCCCTTATTTCCATACCCTCAAAATCATACAACCGAGAATAAAATGGAGATTCACGTAAGCCTCAGAAAAAGATATACTGCATTTGTAGAGTAACACAAAACTTATATCCTTGTTTCAAGACTTCATTTTGGATTAGGAAATGAACTAGTAAATAATCGCAAAGCAGTTAACAGAGCCGCAAATACCCTGGCTCAGAGACTGGCTGCTATGGGGCACAGGGAAGGCTTCACACTGGGGTGAACCTAAAGAACAAAGCAATGACTTCTCACTAAAAAAAATCATAATCCAAGAGGCTGGGGATTTAGCTCAACGGCACAAGCACCTGCCTGGGAAGCGCAAAGTTGTGAGTTCCATCCCCAGTACAAAAAACCCCAAAAAACAAAAAACAAAAAAACTCATAATCCAGTTGAGGGTGGTGGCACATGCCTGTAATCCCAGCACTTGGAAGGCTGAGGCAGGAGGATCACTGAGAGTTCAAGGCCGGCCTGAACTGCATAGTGAGTTCAAGGGCAGCCTAAAGTGCATCTCTAATTGAGACCCTATTTCAAAAACCAAACTAAAACAAGCAAGCAAACACCTCTAAAACCAAAAACCAACAAACTCTCTCTTGATAAATTGATCATTCCCTCCCTCCGTCTTCCATAAAAGAACCGTAAGTTGGTTGGGCAGGAGTAAAGAGTACAAGGAGAGTGGAATTTGGACCTTGCAGGAAAACAAAATTCACTGACGCTCTAAAGTAAAGTGATGTTATCAGATTTGTCTATTTAAAAGCAAAATGAAGACCAAGCAGGATGGCACATGCCTGCAATTCCAGCACTTGGGAGGCTGAGGTAGGAAAATCCTTATGAGTTCAAGGCCAGCCTGGGCTACATAGAATGTTCAAGGCCAGTCATAACTACATAGTGAGACACTGTCTCAAAAACAATAGCAACAAAAATTAAAATTAAGCAGGGAGAGTTTGTTGCATACCTATAACTCCAGCACTTTGGGAGAACTGTAAGTTCAAGCCCAGTGATTTAGTGACTTAAGGGAGACCCTATTTTAAAAGAGAAAAAAAAAAGTCCTGGGGAAGTAGCTCAGCATAAAGGTTCAATCCCAGAGAGAGATAGAGAGAGAGAAAGAGAGAGAAAGAAGAGGAGGAGAAGGAGGAGGAAGAGGAAGAGAGGGAGGGACACAGACATGCAGGCCATCAGCGAAGGAGCCAGGCATGATCCGAATTCCTGGCTCGCACGGCTGGAAGACGGCTCACTGCACAGGCACTATTCTAGATCTGGAGCACACAGCTCTGAACGAGACAGGCCACACACCTGTCGTCTGGAGCTGAAACTCCAATGAGTCGTTCTCCATTGCTGGAAGAAGAAAAAAGGAAAGAAAATTCAGGTTCAGAAGGAGACTGCAGGGCCAGGGACATGGCTCAGTGGTGCGGCGCCTGTTGGGCAAGCGTGTCGTCCTGAGTTCGATTGCCAGCATCCCCCAAAAAAGAAAAAAGGGGCAGCTGCAGAGAAATACATGTGATTTAATTTTTATTTTATTTTATTTTATTTTCTGAGGCATAGTCTCGTTCTGCAGTTCAGGCTGGCCTTGAGCTCACTATGTAGCCCAAGCTGGCCTCAGACTCTCGGTGATCCCCAAGGGCTGGGATTACAGGCAAGTGCCACCATGCCTGGCCTTGATTCACTGTTTAAAAAGAAAAGAAAATTTTTAAACTTTGCCAGCACCATAAGAAAAGACTGGAAATGCATATGGAAAAGAAGTACACAGTTTTTCAGTGCATAATCTTAAGGGGTCATCTGAGAATTTTTAATGACATGAAAATAATACATGAATATAAATGAAAACGTAATTTCCACTTGTTTGGCAGATGAAAGAACTGAACATACTCAAGATGGCAAAAGAATGTCAAAGAGCAACACAAAACAAACACTCTTATGCAGTTATTAGTTGGTACCTTTTCTAGTGGTTAGCTGGCAACATGTATAAATATAAAAGCTTTAGTACCAAAGCATGCCTTTTGGCATTAAAATTCCATTTCTAGAATTTATATCTAGAAGATAACAGGGCAGGTGTACAAAGATATATGATGTACAGTTTGCTTCTATGGTGTTTTTATTTATTTTTTATTATTATTTTTTTGTGTGTGTGGCACCAGGGATTGAACTCACAACCTCACGCCTGCCAGACAGGTGCTTAAGATACTGAGTCAAACTCGCGGCCCTAGTTTTTTGAGGCAGGGTCGCACTACGTAGCTCAGGCCGGCCTTGCGCTCATGTTGTAGCCCAAGCCGGCCTCGAACTCAACGCTCCGCCTACCTCAGCCTCCCAAGTGGTGGGATTAAAGGCATACGCCACATGCCTGGCCCTCTATGGTGTTTTTAATAGCCATATAGAAACAAAACAAAAGATCCCGAACAATTTAAATGTCCACCATAGAGTAATTTCTATCCACTATCTAGGAGAGGTGTCCATAATACAGGTTTTGTGAATAAAAAGAAACAAGGTTATAATCCAGTCTGTGCTCTATGCTCTGATTACTGTTCACTGGTCTCACGCGGGGGTGTGACTCTGCCAGGGTCTGCACATCTGCACACATGGTTAGAAGCGCGAGTCCAGCAGCACTCTCTCAGTGTAAGAGTGTAGATGACTTTTAGTTTATCATATTTTTTAGTTTTTATGACATTAAGAACTTGTTCTGTTTAAAAATCAAGTAGTTTTATTTTGAAGGAAAGAGGAAAAATACGTATGTGATAGTTTAAGAAAAGAGAACTGAGCTAAAGGAATGGGGAGGTGGTGGGGGAGTGAGGGCAGGATGGCACATTCAGTAGAAGGGGGAGACAGAAGGACAGGACACAAGTCCGAACAGCCACTGCACTGGCCACTGGCCACACTGCCCCAAACAGGTGAGCATTGCTACGAGCCGTGGACAGGCGCTACCCCAGTAACCTCTGCAAGGCGCATATATATTCATAACCTAAGGACAGCCTGCATTCAGCTGGCAGATGAAAGAACTGAACATGCTCATCTGATCCCAGCTGCTGAGAACAAATGGGCATGTTCCACGCATATGCAAATTCTTTGTTGAGAAATAAACAGCAATCCACAATCCCTCTCTGTGGCAACCAGAACCCTGCCTGGAACGGAGCCAGAATAAACCATGTTTGCAGCACTTCTGAGAAAACTGTGGCTGCTGCTTATCAAATTAAAATGCAAAGCAGCTCGCTCCAGTGTCACAGGGAACTGTCAGAAAGGGATTATGGCTCCCACCCCAAGGATGCAGGTCAGCTAAACAATACCCATCTTCCTGAGCTGAGGAGGAGGGAGGAGGAGGGGAAAGATTAGGCCTGTTTCCAAATAACAGTCGCGCCTGCTTGTTACCGTGGTAACCTCTTTTCCCCCAGCGGCTCTCATTTGTCTCTCCCCGCCTGACCTTCATGTCGCGCTGACAGGAACTGAGGAGGGAAAGGTGCCCGCCTGCCAGCTAAGCACTCAAGCTGAGGGCGCTGAGCGAGAAAAGGAGGCACTCAGGCCTCGCGTCCCAGACTCGAAGCTGTGACCTCAGAGCGATTAGAGCTCTGAGCGCAATGTCTGGTGGCCCTTGTCATTGCCTCCCCCCTCCCCGTTCCCAGGGCCGCCTCGTTCCTGTGATATTCCCTGGCAGTGTGAGGGACGTGAGTCAGAGTCAAGTGGGTAGGCGAGAAGTCACAGAGTGGAGGACAGGCGCGGCACGACGAGAGGAAGAACAGCGCGGATAAAACGTTAGCTCAGGGCTGCCAGCTTCTTCTCTGCAGAGAGGTGCGAGGGCAGCTAAGGTACCCGGGGCCAGGGCTGGGCAGGCCCAGGATCCTAGTGCTGCTCACTGCTTCCCAAGGCCTGGGTATGCACAGCTCCATCAAATAACAAACAATGAGTGAGCATCCCCTGTAGGAAGCTCTTGAATTATACAATGAATACAGAGCGGTAAATAAAGGAGATGGGTGAATACACAGAAACCAGAAACTGTTACTAAGGGAAAACGAGGGCGTGTGATACCAGAACCCATCGTGGGCGCTACTCCTTCGGTCAGGATGGCGTCTCTGAAGGGGCTGCGTGTAAGCAGGCCCGGAAGGTGAGGAGGAGCCCGTCACATGAACGAAGGAATAAGCAGTTCTGGCAGAGGCAACAGTGTATGCAAACCCCTAAGGCAGGAAAGAGCTTCGCATGCATTTGAAGCCCCTGTTTCATATTATTAGACATACCCCTGGGAAAATAATTCTGATATTAGAAGCTGAGAAGGCCCAGAGAGCAGGCAACATTGAAATACTGTAGCTAGCCAAATGTTAGTCCCTGAGTTCAAATGGCCAAGCTGTTAACATCAATCAGGAAAACGCTACAGCCTATGGGCAGTCCACTTACCCATGTCTTAGGAAAATAAAAGCTGCAAGACTGCTGATACTCCAAAACACACTTTATAGCCAGGTGTGGGGGTGGATGCCTGTAATCCCAGCACTCAGGAGACTGAGGCAGGAGGACTGCTGCAAGTGTGAAGCCAGCGTAGGCTACACAGTGAAGCCTTGCCTCAAAAAGAAAAGAAAATAACCCCCCAAAAAAAAAATCCTGTAAGAGGAGGACTAATATCCTAAATGGTATCCTCAAACCCATTAGACTTTAACGAGAAAGTACTTAAACTGATTTATGTTAAACAGTTTGTAAAGGAGGTGGCTGGGCCCCCTTTTTTGTTTTTGGTGGTGGTTGTTTTTGTTTTGTTTGGTATCAGGGATCAAACTCATACCCTTGCGCTTTCCAGGCAAACGCTTGTGCCACTGAGCTAAATCCCCAGCCCCTGTTTTTGTTTTTTTCTGAGACAAGGTTTCACTTGTAGTTCAGGCTGGCCTTGAGCTCCCTATGTAACCGGTACTGGCTTTGAACTCGTAGTGATCCTCCTGCTGCAGCCTCCTGAATGCTGGGATTACATGTGCACCACCACACCCACCATGGGTCACATATTAAGTCTCAGGTTTCTACCATCAAGCTGTGTAATCACAGGCAAATGACTTCACTTCGCTGAACTTCAACCTAAGAGTGAAGTAGTTTGACCTTACGATCTCAAGGAGACTGCATTAGGGTTCTTCCCATTTTGAGTGACAGAAAAGCAAAGTCAAATTAGTGTAAAGGAGGCCTTAGCACCACTCACGTAAGCAAAAAGGTCCAAGCCAACTTGGCCTGATGCTGGGACTCAGATAATGTCGGGGCTCTTTCGACCCCTCCTCTCTTTGTGCTCCTTTCTCTGGTCCAGCCCACTTCCACCCAGGCTGCCTTCCTACGCAGCAAGGTGGCTGCAGCAGTTCAAGTTTTCAAGTTGTTAACTCCAAACCCACTGGGAAGAGACAGGGTGCTTTTGTAACCACACTAACAGCCTTTAGATTCATTCTAATTGGACCAGCTTTTGGAGCTTAAAAACCAATGCCTCTTAGAAGCTTTATATTCTAGCTGGGCATGGTGGCACATGACTGTAATCCCAGCACTCTGGAGGCTGAGGCAGGAGGACTGCTGAGAGTTCAAGGCCAGCCTGGGTTACATAGTGAGTTCAAGGCCAGCCTGAGCTGCACAGCTTTATACCCTGTAAATATTTATGTCCCCTCCAAACTTTTGCCTTTTCAGGTTTGAATTTTATAAACCACAGCATGCACGTAGCTTTGTCTGCTCAGCACTGGTCCTTTCCATGGAAAATGCCCTCTCTCCAACCACGTGTTCCAGGAAGACGAGCAATCAGTGTCTCCCCGGCTTCTGGGAGTGAATCTGCCTATTCCTTTACTGCTACTACTGCTACTACTGCTACTACTGCTACTGCTACTACTACTTCTTCTTCTTCTTTTTTAAAACTGGGACAGACTTTAAATCTGCAAAGGAAAGTTTCCTGGCTTTTGTTACATACTTTTCTATCCCCCACCTCAAGATTTCTAGACATTGGGGATACTTTTTTTTTTTTTTGGTTCCAGGGATCAAACTCACAACCTCACACTTGCCAGGTTCTTGGTACTTTTATGAGATAAAAAAAAAAAAGAGGACTGTTTTATCTCTTCTAAATTCTAATCTTATCTAAATCCAAACTGTTATGACTGTCAGGAGTCATCTAACCTTAACAGTACTATTAACTTGGACTCTATTTTTTTTAAGGTACTAGGAATTGAATCCAGAGCCTTTGCACTGAGCTAATCCTACCCCCTCCTACCCCTCCCCGCTTCTTGAGACAATGATCTCACTCTAGTCCAAACTGGCCTTGAACTTACTCTGTAGCCCAGGATGGCCCCGACCTCCTCCCAAGCTGTGCATGCACCACCACACCCAGCTTCTAAATGTTAACTTTGAGACAGGGTCTTGCAAGGTCACTAAGTTGCCCAAGATGGGCTTGAACTTGTGATCCCCCTCCCTTTTGAGGGCTAAGATTACTGACATAAACTACTATGCCCAGTTTACTATGAACAGGCTTCAGTACCGATGTTTCCATTGAAATGAAAATGTCTACATTCAGACAAGCATTTTAGTAAAAATAAGGCACTGAGAACCAAAAACCTCTTCAAAATGATATGAACGAGGCCAGAGAGGGTGGTGCACATCTGTAATTGCAGCACTAGGGAGGCTGAGGCAAAAGGATCAGTCTGAGTTTGAGGCCAGCCTGGGCTACATTAGTGAGACCCTGTCTACAATAAAATAAAATAAAATAAAATAAAATAAAACTATGAATGCGATCAAGGTAAGGGCTCCAGGATGATGCCGCACCTGGCAGGTGCTGGAAGAACAGACTTTTTGTGCTCCAGAGAAATGCATATGTTTCAGATGTAACTGTTATAACCTGTAGCCTGTGATTTGACCAAAGTGCCGTTTTGTTGTTTTGTATGCGCTGTCTTAGACTAGAAACCCCCCTTAACCATTGCCCCCCCCCCGATTCGCTAAGGTTTCTGTTTTTCTGTAAAATCCCTCTTCCCCTAGTAATCTAAGAAACAAACAGTTACAACTTTTAGGTTGCTGACCGAAAAGCGGGGTCAAAAGATAAACACTCACCCTGCTCCATGCAAAGAAAAAAAAAATGTGTAAAA